>PNEQ01099399.1:30534-68700 GCA_003012365.1 Medauroidea extradentata | reverse complement strand
CATCGTGTTTGCTTGTTGTTCAGACGCCGCCTCCTTGTAATTTTCTTTGCAAAGTAAACTTTTATCTTCGTCCGGAAGAGTCGATTTCTTTTAGTCAGCATGCCTTCGGACCCACGCCAAATGAGGTTGAAATAATACGCCCTGAGATGTGCTCTACCATGATCTGAACGAATATTTGATCTGAAGTTCATCCAAGTTGAAGTCACCACAGTACTCATTATATAATGATTTCTAATAAAATTAACACATCTTATTTTCACTGCTCATCCTGCTAATGCTCGACATTAAATTTTACAATAGCACGCACCTGTCAACAGAATAAAAAATGTCCGAAACAACTGCCGAGTACGTGTTTGTTTACTTTCGGTTCGTTTTCAATGCGACCCACGTTTCCATGTCATTTTACGCCGACTCAAACCGATACGATCCCAATTTTTGGTGTAACGACCTTGAAACACAAATCGGTTTTAACCCTGTTTTCAAACGCGTTTTAAAAACGGTAAGTGTTTTGAAATCGTTTTTAAAATGACACGGAAACGTACTAATGGATAGACTACCACTCACCTTTACACGTGACCACGCTTTGCTACTATAAATAGTGTATTAAGAGGACTGTGTACTTAGCCGTTGGACTGTGTTGTGGCATGTGAAGCGAATACGTTTTTACGTGAAACCGCCGAACTTATTCTTATTGTTGTTATCTATGAAAAGAACACTCACTTGAAACTACGTATGCCGCTTTGTGAAAATCCAGCATGCTTGGTAGCAACATGATTTTGGGGTCTCTGGAAATGGCTAAAAACGGTTTTTTTAGACTGCTGTAACTCTGAAAGTACGACCTGAATCCGTAAATTGCAAAATAAGGTACGTGTATTGGTCTTTACTTCATATTATGCAAAAATAAAATTTTAGGGTCACCGCTTAAAGTCCCACAGGAAAAAGAGTTCTACGAAAACATTGCACTCCAGTTTAGCGTGCTGGGAATAGAGACCATGTGCCTATCGTCGAGCGTGGTGCTCTGGCTCTTATCACTCCGCTGCTACCGCGCGTCAAACGCGGAGATATGAAACCGGTACACAGTACTCTTAAGAAAGGTTCGACCATTACAGATAAAGTACACTTCGTCTAACCAGAATTCCATGTTGCATGTTTCAGTTGAAAGGGACATTCAAAAGAGAGGTGTCTGCCTCAAGGCGGTATCTTGGAATATAGAACGACGTCTCACGTCGCTGAAGTGCCAGGACACATGTTAGCTGGATCATGATGGAGGCATCCTTGACTTTCCTGGTTTCTGAAGTGGTTCTCCTGGTGACAGCTGTGACCCTCGTCATTCTAGCTACATGGTGACTGTTTCTCACATTTACTCTGACAATCCTCTGACATCTGACTGTTATGTTTAACACGATGTGCCGTACGATTCTCTGCATTCATGTATGTAACCCGGTTTCAAAGCTATAATTCCTAGACTATGTGCAACAAGGTTGAATTCAAAGTAACATTACGGCGTTACTTATCATATTTATTTTATACGACATTGGTTGTAAATTAGATTTTTACTTTTGTAAGTATGCCCTTGATAAAACTAATTAACTTATTTTTAATATTTATTAATGAATATACTTCAGGGGAAAATATTACATTAACAGGTAAAAATCTATATACCTATATAAATGAATTTCACCATTCACTCATCAGTGCACAGCCCAAACCGCTAGACCTGGATACGTGATATTTTAAATGTGGTTTTCCCCGTACACAGTAGACACCCGCTAAGGGATTTTTAACAATTCGACTTTTAAGGAAGTAAAAAGGGATGCAATGTGTTTTCGATGACTCCTCGATAGCAGTTAAACCCGCCGAGATATCGAGGTGATTTTAGCTTCAGAATGCAAGCTTACAAAATGCATATTACCAAATTTTTTTGGTTTTTTAATCCAAATATTATAGATGGGAAGGGGGAGCCGTAAAATGTGTTTTCAAACAATCCCCAATAAATCTTAAACATGTTGAGATAATGAGGTGATTTTGGCTCTAGAATAATGCTTATGCATATCCCTAAAAATAAGATTTAGTACTTTTTTGAAATTCTAATAATAAGGGCATTGGAAAACGAAAACGTGGTGTCAATTATTACTCTAAATCTTTTGCACCTGTTGAGATATTGAGATGATTTTCGAATAGGAATGAGGTTTACATAAATAGTTAAGGCTCGGTTTCAGTAGTCATATTGAATCTTATTAAATTTCGCTTTTTTGGAATTCTGAGAAGAGAAAGGTTAAATCGGTGAATATACCGCAAATTCTGTTTACCTTGAGCTACAGTACAAGCGTGACAATAGAGCTAGAAATCTATAGTTAAGTCGCAATTTGTCGGGCATATTATGAATTTAAAAATATTTTCCACACACAGTGCGGCGTTATTTTTAGTTAACAGCTAAATGGAAAGGTCTGTTCTGTAGCGAATTGCAAATAGAATTGGAGGTATAATCGCATGCTTAATATTTTTCTCCTTAGAATTAAATAATAATAAAATTCAATATGGCGTCTGAAACAGAGCATTGAAAAGATAATTTATGATTTTATTTAAATGCGACAGTACACGGGATGGAAAGCTGTACATATTCCAAAAATGTCAAAAATGAGATATGACCACAGAAAGATAATTTTAAAGTTGTAACTTTTGCCGTCCTTCTGAAACGTATATATACCACTTTGAGCATGGTAATGTATGTACACATTTAATTTCTTATTCTTATGAGTTTTGCCAGCATATTTTGGCGTGGGTCCGACCGCCTGGTTCAATGGTTAGCGATCCTGTCTGCGGGGCTAAGGGTCCCGGGTTTGGTTCCCGTCAGGGGAGCCCAAAATATACAGTTGCCTCTTTGGGCTGAGGACTCATCCCCATACTGCGGCGAACCACCGCAGTATCACCTCGCCTGGTTGGCCTCAGAGGTTGTCGTGGTTTTCATCACCGGCGATCTCCGTGATTCTGAACCTGCCTTCGGGCAAAATACCCATCATCATCACTTGGCGTAGTTGTTTGTAACACTGGTAGGGAGTTTTGGGTTCGAATTCCGTGTATGGCAAGGCGAAGGGGAACTGCTATGATATTATATGCACACATATTAATGGCAGCTGGCAGAAACATTAACACTTGAAGATGACTTTCCCTTGTGACTAAGGCATGCACCAAAGCGTAAAAAGGGGTCAAATGTATGTTCTCTATATCTTAAAAAAAATCTCAAACTTGGTGGGGTATGGTTATACTTTGGGGGTAAAGAGTCGTAAGATGCGTATCCGCAAATTCCCCAATATCCCGTTAACACTGTACGCTACCGTTATAGTTTTTCCGTCAAAAATTACATGCGGGCAAAGCCCCGTCCGGGCAGATAGTATTGCATAAGTGTTATACGTCAAGGAAGAAAAGTATTTTACTAAACACTCAAGCAGCTCTTTTATTTATGATAAAGTTAAACAACTGTAATTCTAGAAATTGTAACAAGTGAGAAGGTCGGGAATGTGAAATGCTTACATCTTGCAACAGGTTGGGCAGTAAAATGTAAAAAAAAAAAAAAAAAGAAAGAAAACTAAATAATAGATTTACCTAATCATAAAGGGGTACTAATTGCTTGCTGCAGGTTTGCTATAGAGGAGTGTACGAGTCGTGCAGAAAGTGAGGCTGACTTCGTGACTGTAGCATTATCTCCCAGTCAAGGGCCAGCAGTAGAAACACGGCATGTATTAAGGTCGCAATTTTTCTACCCGAGTTGTTTTGCGTATGTTATTCATTAACACTTACAAGAGTTGGTACTTTAAAATCACCACATACACAATGTTAAATACTGATTTGATTTTAAACTGAATTATTGTCTAATACACAAAGTTGTATTGTCTTTATTATCCCCGACATAAAAGAATAAAGTTGATAAATCACAAAAAAATATATATAAACATTTTCGTTGGGTAAATTAATACGACACAGTGAAACCCATTATCAGCGCATTTATGTAAAAATTCACAATATCTAATCCTTTATCATGTTTGACAAACATTTTCCTCACAAACCGCATGAGAACCCGTGGACTTACGGCGAAAGAAATACGCGGACGCTGTCGTTGACATTATTCTGGTTTAGAGCAAGATACGTTTACAACAGCAAGAATATATATTATGAATGGTGATAGTGAGACCCGTAAATTTCGCAGGTTCATTCACCAGCCGGCTCGACTCCGCAATCTTGGGTTTACTACGTCTTAAGTGATAGTGAAGAGATTTTAGACATTACTCAACATATTGATCTTCAGTTTTTTTTAGGGGTGACATAATGTAACTACGGAGTAGCTCCGCATTGAGGAGGTGGAGGATACAGGAGATCACCGAGGAAACCTGCCGACCAACGGCGTTGTCCGGTATGATTCCCACATGCGAAAATCCAGCTACCGACAATGCCAAGAATCGAACACGGATCGCCTTGATGGAAGGCATATGGTCTAGGCATTGAGCGAACCGTGGCCCAAATACGACTTCTGATACCTGCTCATTAGCTGCTGATCCAGTGATCAACTAATGTTACATATGACATGGTAGCGTGGGAGTCAGTGATATTCTGCCAATGGTTCACAGTCCTCGGGGGAGAGTTTCATCTACAGTGACCTAATCGTGATAGTAATAAACGAGTACGGGAGTTTGAAATTTTAGATTATTCGCAAATTTTTTTGTGAAATTTCTCTGTTTCCAGTGGTAGGTAGAGAGAGTGGTTTATCGCGGAAAATGTTGACTGACTGGTAGGTAATAATGTAGCATATATATATATATATATATATATATATATATATATATATATATATATATATATATATATATATATATGTGTGTGTGTGTGTGTGTTCTTTCTAAGTCATTCGCCTGTTCCCAGTAGACTGAACCATTGGGAATATTACAGGTGATACTAAATATTTTTGATTCGGCTACAGACAGTTAAATAGTCGTCGTTCAATCCTTTAAGGAGCAATAAGGAAAAGTACTTTCAATAATATTTTGGCAACAAAGATTATTGGGATTTTTCAGTATTTCTATACTGATAGATAGCAAGAGTGTGAGGAGAGACTGTCTCGTGTCACAGTTACGATGCCAGGAGGGTGACAGCGCAGGATGGAGAAGACATAGCGGAGCTTGAAGAGGGCGAGGTTGAAGACCATGCACGGCGGGACACGCAGCTGGAAGTGATGTACACACACGACGAGATGGTGTTCCTGAGGCGTATGTCGTGGGACGGTGACTCTTTGTTCGCGGCAGTGGTACACCAGAGACACGGCACGCCTGTAGGCTCGGCGAGACACAAGCTAAAGACAGCCAGACTGCGAGCAGACACCGTTCAGCTGCTACGCTTTTATCGCGACCACTACCGTCCTCTGCTGCTGCAGTCTGCCGAACTGCGTGGTTCCAGGTCAGTGCGTCCCCACGAGGTGGTGCAGCCATTAAAACTCCATTTCACTCTCCATGCTGGATAATTAGGTATTATCTCTTTTGAATTTCTGACAAGGAACATATTAAATATGCGATTATATAGAAAATTCTATATTTAAGTGAGTTGAAGTACAAGCCTTACGTGTTACCTGTTGACGGTTCACCCGTGGTGAAGTTTTATTTTCAGCCAATTCGTACCGCGTGTAACGGCTGATACTGGGGAACACCTAACCTCTCTAGACACGTCACTTGATGTTTACGCATGTGAGCTAAAATGTACAGTCACTGTAATCGATACAGGCAATTATGGTTTATGTTGAAATTATATGTTGAAAAAGCTAGTGATGTTTTCAAAGGTACAATTTTTAGTGCTCGCTTTATCCCGAACGACCTATAGCAATTTCTATTATATTTCATAATTCGTCTGACTAATTGCGGCCTAAATAATGTACGTTAACAGCTCAATTCCAATGCCTTTACTGCATCGCATTTTAAATATAATTTGCTACATAATCACAGATTCAACATCTTTATCCTCATAATTTAATTTAATTGAAAAATAAATAATTCAGCGTGGCGAATGTTGCCGAGCCTCAATGCGGCCTCCTGGTGATAAGTGTTTATGGGTTAGACGATAATCGATGAGACGCTACTAGCTATGCCGACCGGCACATGTAGTGTGGTAACGCCTTGACGCCCAGTCTTAGACTCGCGCATACTGTTCCCGCCGCAATCGAAACTTTTATTAGCGAAGATGGACGTGACCATACTGATATCTTTTTCGCCACATAAATGTAGCAGGATGAATATTTTCACAAACGTTCAACCAATGTCTTTTATAGCACTTTTATAGTGATAAAGTTCCTCGTGGGCCCCTTGTATATAGGGTGAATAGTTAATAAATGCTTACCTGGTGGGAGCTCAATCCTGAGGGCAAATAGTAAGAGAAACATACTTGCAACATTTCGTCCAAGTGTCATGCATGAGAGTTGTAGTTGCTCTCAAAGGTGGAGATTCTAAACGCAAGAACGCACGGTAAAATGACAAGAAAATGACATAAAAACCTAATTTTGTATACAGATAAATTATGTCTAGAAAAGTAAGCAAAAAAAAATCAACGTTACAGAAAATAGACACCTTCATAAGTTGGGGACCTGAATTAGCAAAAAAATTTAATTTCTTTACTGCGTGCTTTTATTCCTATATGAAATAATGATACAAATGAAAGTATAAATATTGTATTTTAATTACTAACGCATGTCTCAATTTAATATTTATCAGGAATAATTTATGTTCTAGATGGTAATACTAGCCGATTGTAATTTTATATCTTACTTACTTTTCTCATCATTTTTTTCTCAATGAGTTTTAATGTTCTGTTGTCTTTGATATTTTTTTCTTTTTCAGTGAGTGTACGACAAGGTAGTTACACCTTAACTTCGCCACTGTAAAAATAAATCCCAAATAAATAAATATTTAATAATGTCATAAATGCATACGAAAAATATGTTACTTTTTATTGCTATTTATTAAATTTGGAAGTTAGCATGTTTTCGAATTCAGGTCCCCAATTTAACGGGGTTGGTTACTTGATATTGCTTACAACTTTGTGACCAACCACTACAGCGAGTTGATGTGACATGTAAGTAATCAGCAAAAAACGTCACCTTGGGAATAAGTTCTTAATCGACCGTTTCCACTTTTATCACATGTTCAGTTGACGGTGAATGTATGAATGCCTCGGAGGTGGGTAACCTGAAAAGATTTCGTGCATGACATGTCAGTTTCTTAAAGCTATTTGCTTTCCATTTAATGTAGCATGTATACATTTTCAACATCCACCTTTGTGTCGTTTACCACATCTTAATTAATCACAGTAGATCCGGAGTTGTGTTTATGTTTTTCTAATTATTTATCTTCAGGATGGCACTCCCACCAGGTCAGCGTAGATTAACGATTTACCATAGATATAGGCGTATAATTGTAGAAAGAGTCATTTTGCTTAGTAGGGACCAACTGCAGGAGACGAACTGTGAGTTGTTATGGGACAAATGAAAATGTTAAATTATCATATAAGTTGATGTGAGGTCAGTAGGTATTACTGCCCTTTAACAACGAGGTCTTAATAGCCTATGAGGTGAAGTAAGGTGAAGGAATAATGCAATATATATGCCCGAACTGGGATTCAAACCCAGGACTTTTTACATAGTAGACTGACACCTAACCTACTATTCTACGCCAATGCTAAAGGATATTTATTAATTTATCATGCCTGTTCATCATTAGTTCCTCCAAGGCAGCTGTAGGTATACGTAATTGCGTACCTGATGCGCCCGCTCTTCATTGTTAAAACGACGGAAAACTGCTGCGAACTGTTCATGGTACGATTGTATGGATACTTCTCCTAGCCGCATTGCATCCCTCCCATTACAATTTGCCTGTCAGTATGTAAAGACCATGTCGGCCCGTTCCTGGTTGGTATATCACCCCATAGTCTCTCAGTGCTGCACAACACGACACATGTCCATACCTGGGTCAGCAGGCAACAACAGTGAAGCGGATGCCTCGTAGTACCGATGTTCAGGTTCGCCCCACAGACAGGGACGACATTTCTGTCATCTTGAGTACGGAGTTAAAATACTTATATAGACAGTACATTTCTACTTTCCAGCCATGTTCTCATGTGAACTTTCTATAATTGAAACCGACACTGGAAAATACCTTGTTATTATTATTTTTTTTTTTTTACGATTCTTGCAATGGGGGCAAGTTACAAACTAAGGAAGTTTGTAACTTGGACATACGTAATTGTAGCAAATGGTACAATAGTGTATGTTAAAAATAGTTATTTTGTTTGTAAATACAGTACCTTGTATCTCCACCTTCAATTTGGAGTACCTCCTTTGGAACGCATTCATCTCAGCGAACGTCTCCTGCAGTTTGTCTTCAATGAACAAAATCACCATGCATATTTGTGGATGTTTATTTACTAAACACCAATGCAGAATCTCCTTTCTCTTCCTGTCTCAGTATTAAGTTGTTTAGGTAAATCCATCTATAATAACTTTGCTGTCGAGGAGACGTAAAACCAACACATAATATGTATATGTATATATAAATATGTAATATATACACATGGCAACGAACTTATAATAATGTAATAAACAATAATAAACACACCACGCGAATCCTGGGAAAATTTTGGAGACGAAAATACAATTTACAAAATGTGGTAACACAGCGCGGAGTAAGTCCCTAATTGCGATACACAGGTGTCATACTATCACTGTTCTGACCAACAAATTTATGGGTGCCGGTTTAAATCCCGAACAGTTTATTCAACGTAGCACACATAAAAATACCCAGACGTTAAGGGCTTGTTCCCGAATTTTTTTTTCAGACTGGTGCCAATAACTCAAATATTTTTTAACCAAAAGTATTGAAGAAATTTGAGTCAATGTGCAATCACACGATGCGCAATACTGTGGACGCGTTTTTTTAATAATGTACTATTCGCCAGCAAAAAAATAATTTCCTTCATTTTTGCTTATTTTCATGACGAAAAACGTGGTACTTTGGGTAATGAAATCTAAAAAACCGTTCAGTATAATTCTACAAAAAAATTCAGCTACAAATTATAACATATAAGTGTCAAAATTTTGCGGCGAAATTTTGATATGAGTATTAGGTAGCAATATATTTTTTTTAATCACTGCAAAACTCCGTAACAAGGCCTTAACGCAAGATGTAACTTCAGCTCGCTGTGTTGACATACAGTTGTACAGCCTTTTGCCACTAACATTTTCGTCTCCAATTCAGTCCAAGTCGTTTCTGCACATGTCTGTGTGTGTGCTGTGTAATGGCAGGTACGCGGACTTGAGCTCAGACGAGGCGAAAGTGAGCCTCCTGCTGGACGACCTGGAGCAGCCTGGCTTCTGGGCGGGTCCCGAGTGTCTCGCAGCACTCTCCGACCTTCTGGACGTGCACGTCATCGTCTACGTGGAGAAGCAGGGTCGCCACACCGTGTCTGGCGCCGCTGTGAGGTCGAGCCATGAACTGCGCCTGGCAGTGCAGTTCCTGCGCTCCCAGGACGGAGATGTTGTCGCTCACTTCGACAGTGTGGTTGCCGCCCAGCCAATGCCTCCTCTTCACTGACACTCTAACTGCCAACACCAGTGTGTCCTCGACCTCTTTCCTTGTCTTCTTATCCGTCCACTGTAGTTTAAACTGCTCGTTTATGTCTGATCTCTTCTACATATGCTTTATTATTTACACTTGTGTTTTCTTTAAATATACACCATATATACCATTCTGTAAATTAATTTCAATTATTTCTTATTAAAACTTATCACTGACTGCTCGAGTGCGGTCCGTGAAATACGTTTATGTAGTTTCTTATACAAGATATTATTTAACTTTTTTTTATTAATGAAAGGGAAACTTGGCATCTTGGTCGTTTCGTGCATAACTGTTCTATTAACTATATAGCCTACTATACTAATAAATATAATAATTTTTTATTTAAGAATATTTTGAAACGAATCATAAATTTGTAAAATTTATTGTTTGTTTTTTACGACGTTTACGTGTTTTTTAAGGGGTTTAAACATGGTATTTGTATTTTGTTTAATATCTTGTACGCGCAGATAACGGAAGGATATTTTACTTGAGAATTCATTCATAGAAAATACGAACACTTTAAGTGAAATAAATCTCATTAATTGACATTGCAACCAGTTTATTCATAAATGATTCTTCATTATGCTTTACACGCAATTTACCAGACATTTACCAAGAAGACAACTCTTTCTATAGTTTTTAACAAATCAAATCCTCTACTGCAAGCAGCACTTGTCTGGTAACACGGAAAACCGATAAAATGTTACATTAGAAAAAAAATCCAATTAGAATTGTCACTTAAGTTGCCTTAGAAGCTGCCTAGTCTGACAACACATTTGATTAATGCAACTGCATGTAAGGTGCATTCGTGATTATTTTGAAGCTAACCGGTACAATCACAATGCCTTCTACATAACTCATGTTTTATGTCACATCTTAACAACAGAATATGAAGGAAGAAAATAAAAGCTCTAAACAAAAGCGTTAGCAATATATTTTTCTGATATTACCAGTGTGTGTTGTGCATTTTTTTAAAGTTTTTTTGTCAGAATTATTAGTTATTTTACAATCAACACAGAAAAATTTTTAAATTTTTAGTTTTATTTAGTACAATCAACTTCTGGTACCCACTCCTTAATTACATCAAGTCTAATAAATGGTAGTTATTTCATATAATTTAATTTTGTAGATGCCATAAATTTATAAATGCTAGGACGTACAAATTTAAGCAAACATATACTAATGTATAATTTTTAACGCGGCAACAGACACAAACATTGTCAGCGTTAAGGTTAAGGATCTTTATATTGCTGGTACTTCACATTGCAACTGCACAAGACAACTTTAGGAATGTATTTTGCTATATTTAAAAGGAAAAAATATCAGATTTGTTTCTTTCGGAAGCTAACCTACGGTTCGTGTAAGGGAATAAATGGAACCCATATTTTTCGATGTCCAAGCATTACTGCAGTACCAAAGTAATACTACCTACTAAAACACTGTACTGATTTAATTACGTTTACAAAAATACAGGTTCCAATCTTAATATAAATTGGAACCAAATTTAAAAAATATATGAATACATGTATTACATCTGAAACTTGAATATTGTCCGGTGCATTTGTGTCAGTTAGGTTGTCATTGCTTTCTGGTACGGATGCGTGTTTATAAAACGTCTGAATGAATGCGTATGAAATAAAACTAATTAAACATTAGAACAGTTATTGCAATATTTAATTTAAGAAAAAAATGGTCACAACTATTTTCATGTACACTTCATACAATATAAACATTATTTAAACTGACAATGACAGACATGTTTCCGAAGCTCAAACTGCAAGGTTATGTGTTTACTAACACACGAATAGTTGAATCGAAGCTTTTCTAATCCAAACATTCTTAAATGCACCGAGCAATATTATGTGCGTCTTAAGTTGAAGTTTTTCCTAATAATAAAATACGATGCATACACCTCCTCCACTCAACTCAGTTTGTATGACAGTTCTCTCGTGCCTCTACCAAGACCCAGTGTTAGTAATTCATACTTGTAGAAGTCTCGTACCAAGAAGAGCAATACCAGTCATATAAAATAGTGTTACATGCAGGCCGACTGGCTCGCGGCTATGTCGATATGAGCTAGTCACGACTCACGAACCAGACGGCCTCGTGACGGGAATTTCCCCGACCTGCATCTCAAAAACCTGATTCAAGTGCCCTTGAATTTTGTGCAGCCAGCCTACGAGGCTCAAGACACGTCCGAAGCATGATGTAATGTCTACTTTTAGACTCCTGAAATGCTGTGAATCCCCGTCTGATGGGTCGAGTATAAAAGCCCCGAACCGGCAGATTTGGATTTGGTCCTGCTAGAGGAAGGTGCTAAGCCTGTGGAGAGAGACTGGTGCTGACTTATTGGTGACGCCAGTGTCTACTGCGAGGCTGCAGGCACATACCTTCGGAGCAGTATTGGGAGAAACAAGATGACTACTGCCATGGATAGACGGACAAAAAGGAGGTGCGCGACAGGAGTCGAACCGAATACCTCAAGAACGGAGACAGTGGTGCACTCGAGGTGCTGCGCAGCACATGGTGAGCCATCACCACTTTTGACTGTGAAGGTTGGACATTGTCACTATCTGAAAGGCTGTTAATTGGATATGTGACTGAACTTTTATTGTGATTTGTAGTAATTAATTAATTATTGTTAAACATTTCTGTTCTTAAATTGTCAAAGTTAATTAGCGTTTCTGTGGCGCAGTAGTAATTGTGTACGTTATAAGGGTGCTGTGAAAATCATAGTTTATTGCTGTTTTGTAAGCTTTGTGAGCTAGTAAATCAAGAACTTAATTAAACTCCATTATTTCTAATTATAAGACGTCTATCCCAAAGAGCTCAGAGAATTGTCCACATGTAATTTTGCAAACGTGTTACAATATCGTACGTCACAAAACATTTCAACAATAAAGAATGAATTATGTACGTACGCTTTTATCACCTACATTTGCATTAGAATTTATGCATATGTGATTAATTTTTTTCAACAAAAATCTTTGATTTTAATTTGTACAACTTTCTCGAAAGTCCATATTTTATAGCCCGTACGGTAGCCGATATCGTGAAATGGCTTATCGTATTTACTATTTTGAAAGTAAAGGGAATATAAGGCTAAAGAGAAGAATAAAATGATAACAACTTCCCTGCATCATTTCTCTTTCTTTCTCACTAACAGTTCCCCTACTTCCCCTTCCCAACTCTTTCTTTATTCTCCGGAGCAAAATTACGCTTTTGAATACTAGAAAATGTGCCTCCTTATGTAGTTTTATACCATGGCAGCCATTCTCAAAATTCTCGTTTAAAGCGTACTATATTACAAGTTACATCGTATACAGACCCATAAACCTGATTCAAGTACGAGAATTGTCGTATGTCTGACAAAACTTCTCTTTAATCCTCGGCAGCTGCTACGTAAATCATATCCGCTACAGTTCTTACGCTACATCGGAAACCGCCTTTCATGGGAACATGCAACGAGACGCTATTGAAAAAGAGATCATGTGTAAGCGTTAAATACCACAAAGTATTTTTTATTCTGTAATAATTATTTGGAAAATGTAAACAAGAAAGAAATATAACTGCAATATACTCAATCTTATGAGGCCGTTGTGTAGCTAATGAAACTGCTACTGTTACAATTATCACAGAATAAACAAGGACAACGGAAGCGTACTAGCGTGTCGGCTCCTTTTGATGTCGTTAAACTCGGGCGTTGATTGGCTAGTGTTGTCCGCCATGTTGTAACAGTGTTTCGATGTAAATATTACATAATGTTCAGTAATGCATTTTCCAGTTTTATTAAATAAAGTTCTGGTGAGTGTAAAACACAATTGCAGCAGTTACAATTGTATTTTATTTTATATAAGTTTCTACACTTACAATCTGTAATGCACTAACTTGTTAGTGATATGTAGCCAAAACCGGAAACATTTATTTCGTTGCAGCTTGTCAAACAGTCGCTGATCATTCAATCGTATTTTCACAAGAGACGTGTTATTAAAACAAATATTGAAACAATTTACCTTACTGAATTCAACGGAAATTACGAAAAACTTCCATTCTTAACTTTCCTCAGAAAAATAAAACGCTGAAGAATACGTAGTCTCACAAGGTTTATTTTTATCTATATTTCAAGGAAAATAGATTAAAAACATTTCTAAATATGCTTGTCGCCTGCAAATTACACATGTCTTCTAACTAAAACGAAAAATTTACTACGCAAAGTGATCACAACCCTCGTAATATTACACAAAAACATGCTTCCACGAGCCGTAAAAAAGCAGTTAGAACGAGGCGCCCGACATAAACAAACAGACGCCCGAGTTCACGAAAAGTCTATGAAGTTCGCTTCTGAAATCCCTGTTTATTTTGTGCAATTATTTTGTAGCTTTTAAATTTTTTGTGGTTCCAGCCCTGCTTATCGATTACTTAAATTGTATTAATTTTTATTTATTGAAATAAAGTGATTTTTTACAGTTAACGTATTGTGTTGTGTTACGGGGAATTAATTTCATTTATTAATTTACTTATAAAATGTTTTAAATAGCATAAAGCTCGGTTACAGAAACCAAACAATTAAAATTTGCGCTTTTTTTTAGGTGGGGAAGGATATATTGTTTTACTCAGTTGGTATTTGGTTTCTGGGGTTGTAACATTAAAACATATTATAGACTTTACAGAGAACAGATTCCTCAAACGTTCCTGTAAAAACTAAGTGCACGCAGAGCATACACTAATACTGTAAGTACAGTCTTTGCGGTTTTCTTTCGTAATCCACAATTTTTTTTTCTCCTGAAAATAAAGTAATTCATGGCGCAAACTTATATTCACAAGTTCACTCCTCCTTGATCTATGATTCCACTCAAACATCGTAGAATTTCTTTCAATACACAATCACAGAGAAATAAGGCTGTTATTTATTTATTTATTCTGTGGCACATTGATGTCAAAAGATGGTGTGATTCTACAATGTGAGGTTAAATTGCTCTTCTGCTCGTGGTTAAAGGACAGGTAAGTGGATAACTAAGAATGTCCACTGCCATATCTTACAGAATATTTTTTAATCGCCGAAGTGTTAAAACGAACTTGTAAAAGTTAAGTACATGCCTATTTGATATGATTTTTTGTCGAATAATTGCGATTTCATTGTTACATACGATTCTACATTTAATATTACTTCAATTTTTCATCAATTATTTGTATTATTGGTTTTGTTAAAATAATAAAACGCAGTAATCTCTAAGTATAAAAGACAACACTGACTGACTGAATGACTGACTGACGTATCGAAGTGCAGCCCAAACTGCTTTACCTAGAAATGTGAAATTTTTGTGAGGGTTCGCTTTAGGTCGTAGGCTAAATATTTTCGAAATTATTCACCTAAGAGATGCAATTTTTTTATGTGATTCGTCTACATGGCCTTCCCATCTTCTTAAAAGGGGGGGTTAGATGCTAAATATTATTTATCAGTTTTCTGAAATAACTTATGCTTTAAATATAGATTTAGTAAGTTTTGCAATGTTTAGGCATAGAAGAAATTGATGAAATTTAGAGATAATAATAATAATATACAGTACATGTCATAAGTTGGACTTGTATTCATTCTTGAACGAAAATTCATAATTCTCTCGCAATGATTCTGCATGAAATATTAATTAAAAATTACATTATTATTTACGTCAAACAGTTTACCAAGAATATATCCTATGCTTTGTCGAAGAGAAAATTTTGATAATACATCGTTAATAAAGGTTATGGCTCAAAACTGAAAATACCATATAATTGTCTAACACTCCCCTTTTACAACAGTCTTCAGAAACATATATCTCCACTGATTTTCAAAACTCTTACATTTCCATCTACATCAACAAAGTCCCCAATGATTTTTGCACACTCTTGTTATATGTACAGTCCAACGTCTGTGTCTTCGTTTGTCAACAGGACTACCTACATTTCTTTGCTTTCAAGTGCAAGTATTTCCACTGTACGGTTAGGAATGTGTTATGTGGTTATTGGCAGCTGCAGTTAAACTTCTTGAAGAGTGTGTAACAGTTTATTTCTGAATTTTAGAGGAAATTACAGTTGTACATTAAATTAAATAGTTAGAAATGAGTACCGCAGAAATCAGCAACCAGTGCTTGTTTGTCCTTGTGTAAAGTGGTTTCTCCCTTCCTCCCAGAAGGGGAGGGGTGATTGTACGCAACCGTCTCTAATGAATGACCTTGTTCATCCAGACGTAAGGTTCACTTAAATATAAACTGTTATTTTATACTGAGGCAGAGTTCATAGCAGTAAGTCTACTAATAGGCATAGTTTGTCGGTTGAATTGGTAGCGTACGTAAGGCACGTAAGGCATTGAAACAAGTTGTAGCAGAATTCTTTTCACCAAAAATCACTGGCTCTAGGTATCCATTCCTGTTCACTAATGTATTGCCTTTCAGCGATATCTTGTAAATGCAAACAGTCTTTGAAAACGTTTGCTAACAGCTTGTGAACAATTCAGCCGCTAAAATACGCCTATTGACTGTACCAACATAGCTGCTCCCGTTGTGACGCTTGTCGTATATTTCTCTAGCTTCACGCGCGTTCATACATGCAGCTCCAGGGCAAGCCAGAGATGTTACCTGTGATATGTTGCAGGTGATCAGGAGAGGTCACTGACGAAACCCCTAGCTAGTCGCTGAGCCAACGGCCCTCGCTGCACACTCAGCGCATCTCTATGGGAAGAGGGGTGAGTTCACAGCCATCATGTTGCGGAGCTCCTTCTGCCGTCACCACTATGCGCAAGAAAATAGCACGTGTACAGGTGATGTGGAACTATATTCCATGATTCCGTTTTGAGGTTAGCTGTGAGAAACGTGCCTCTTGTCCGTTATATTCTAGACAAATTAGTTCTAATGCGCGATTTTTGAAAATTATTTAGACTGGATGGTTCTGGTAATGAATATCTACAGGTGTGTTAAACGACAATTTTTATTATTAATACTTCGTCTTACTTTCTGTATTGGCTAGTTTTAATTTACGCTTTTTAAATTCTGAGAAGAAAAATGTTGAATCTGTGACTACACAGAGAATTTGATTTACACGCGCTAAAGTACAGATATTCAGAGTTAGCTGTTGACGTATAATTATGCCGCAATAAGAGGAAAAAAATTTTTAAATTGAAAATTCACCTTACTAATTGCTATATAATCGCAAATTTAAAGCTTTTACTTCCCAGAATTTCCAAAAAGCGGAAAATAATACAATTCAATGTGACGACTGTTACCGAACATTAAGTGGAATTAGTGCCAGCTATCTTAAATTAATAAAATTTTTGGCATTTGTTTGTTCCTAAACTATTTAATTATGTTTTAAACATCTATCAGGCAGATGACATAGTTCCGCCCATTGTCTACAGTTGAAATTACTCGATATACAAGCTCTGTTATCATCGATGGGTAGAGATGATGGTATATCGCGAAAATGTTTTGTGCCAACATAACCTTGAAAACACTGACACAACGTAGCTGTCTATGGACCAATAACGTGCATCAAATATATAATAGCGGTATTCTTATTGGCTTAGTCAAATAGGGTAGTAGCTTCGCGTACAAGGAAAAGCCAGTAATCTTTTGATAAGCTGAACGTACGTTGAAGCCTAGCAAATAGTCAAGTTTTCCCGCGATAAACCATCATCTCTATCGATGGGAAAACAAAACTTGTTTTCACTCAATAGAAATAAATAAAAAATAACGAAAGTAATACAGATGAAATAACTTCATAGAACTTAAAGACGGGAGTATCTGTGCCGTGTTGGGCAGAAAATTTAGCTAAAGCTGCGATCCCTTTGTTTATACCTCTTTTGCTGTAGTTATTTTCTTTTGCACTGAAACAGAGATTACATAAAAATCGCTTTTAAGTTTTGTTATAAATAATTTTTGCGTAGGGTAATAATTTTTTTTACACAAAATTATACCACTTTAATAGCTAATTAGTTTAGTAACAAAATTTTATTTAATTTGCTCATTAGCAGAAGCCATTGCGTTTATTGTCTTTAAAAAATAGTTGATACAGTAAACTTTAAACTGTATAATGGTTTTTGATACTTTTTTTAGGATAAAAAAAGTCTCTCGAAAGCAGTAGTGATGAGGGAATCGTAGATATGGAATTCTTCGCGAAAAAGAACACACTGGAACTTTGTAAAGTTGGATGCGAATAAACTACATGATGTTAGAGACATAAATGTGGCCAGTTGGCGAGGAAGACAAGCTCGAAAGGGCAGAGCCTCACTAAAAATTCCTGTGGTTTGTTGGCAGGAGTTCTGGTATGTGGTGGCTGTAGTGACAGTGGCAGTTATATCCGCACTGGTGTTCGGCATCTACTCGCTGGTTCGCTGGGTGCAAGGATCTTCTGATAACAGGTAACTGAATCATTCCATTTGACTTCTGGTCTGATGAACCCTGCCATAAGGTTACAATGTAAGCTTTACCGCCGTTGTCAGCGCAGTGGCTAGAGCACTAACTTCTTATTATAGCAATACAGGTTCAATTCAAAGCGGGGCCGATCCAGTTTATCGCACATGAGAACCGTGCCGTTGGCTAGGAAGTTTTGTCACGGAACTTCCGTTTTCTCCTGCTCTTTCAATTCCGGTGCTTTTAAGGGTGTTGCTCACCCTAGAACTACCATCAGGACATACATGATAAACAGGTTGTTTCCTATATTTATTGATTTTATGTTTACTTATAAATATTTTTTATTATATAATTATGAAATTTAGAGCCAGTAATGTCACACATTATTAATTAACATAGTGTTTTAAGTTTGAGTGAGATGCTTGTTTTCAATATTTTTATATGTGAGACTGAACTTCGTAAATAATTCGTTTATTTCTAACTACTACGACGCAAATCGAAACAGTGAAGGTAAATACGATCTTAAAGTAACTGTTAACACGTTTTGTATCACTTTCTGTGTACACACAGGAAAATGTTTATAATATCTTCTACCGTAAATTATGCAAACTGAATTGCGTGCTGGAAAAACAGAAGGCGTACGGTAAATAAATAGGCGGATGCCTTAATCCGCCCATGTAGAGAAAACTTAACAAATTATTTATCAATAGCCAGATGAACTATCGTAACCTTACGTGAAAGGCAAAGAGTATAGCCAGTTTATTTGTTATAACAATAAATTAACAATAAATTATATTAAAAATATATTGGGCATTCATATAGAAAATAAAATGAGGGATAGGAAACTAATTCAAGTACAGCACACAAACACAGTTATCATTTAAATTAATAAACAGGGACAAGTTAAACCCTTTAAATATTATATTCCTTTCAGTGGATCCCTGAGATTGTGAATATTGTTATTTTAAAACATGACGCCAGGTAGATAACAACATAGAAAATCACTTAATGTGCGTCACAAGTATTGGATTAATATATCATTTATTAAAATCATAAATGTAACTATAGATGCCGAAGTGATGAGTGATAACGAAACGCGACAGTATTGTTAAAGTTTATAAAGCATAGCACTTAACAGCAAAGACACGGTCGTAGAAGAATAGGTCTGGACACTCGCCTATCTACCAATGTATTTTGCTTGACACCCTTGTTGTTTGGCTGTAGTTCACCGAGTTACCGAGAATGTTGTGCGTCTTTGGCGCTGCAATCAGGGCGGTCAGGCTCCAATTTCGCCCACTTTTTTTCAGTGTTTACATTATAAAGTAAATAAAGATTACTGGAGCCATGCTTTAGGATTGTGAGCGAAGGAGGTATTTCATAAATTGATAAAAAATATACGTTTTTATAAATTGTTTATGTTTATTGTGTAAACACCGGAAGAAAAGTGGGAGGGAAGTGGGCGGAGTTTGAGCCCGACCGCCCTGATTGCAGCGCCAATGACGCACAACACTCTCGGTAACTTGGTGAACTGCAGCCAAACAACAAAGGTGTCAAGTTTCTAGGCGAGTGTGACCCGTTCTTCTACGGCCGTGTGCAGAGAGAAATTCATTGCAGACGGTGACGGATTATACAGAATGTTTGATAACTATTGGTACAAACGAAAGGAATGTGTCGAAGACGGTGAAACAAGCAAATAACGCCAGTAAACATAGTTCCGGAAAACAGTGGTTTTCCCAATATGACACATTACATGTTACGACAGGAACTCTATAATACCAGTGTTCCCGAGGATCAAAACGTCCAAATGCTGCACATGTGGACGAAGACATTACAACAAGTGTTTGAAATGGGTGCCGTTCATGTGAAGGCAGACTTCAGCACGTCTTTGCATCGACGCCCGTACACGTTCAAAAATTCCAGGCGTGTTCCGAATGAAGCGGAAAGCATGCACTGTGCAATCCTGTGTTTCGTGAACACTGCGCAGCCACACTGAATTTGCTGTTGACTGTGGGAACTGGTGCCTGGTACAGACGGTGGTAACAGTGTTGCAACATTGCCATGTTTGCACGTGTCCGTACATCGTAACGGGAATACAGTCGTTTTCCGGACCTACGCGTTATTTGCTTGTTTCATAGTCCTCGACTCACCCCTTTCATATATACCTATAATTACTATACATCCTGTAGGTTCTACAGGGAAACAGCCTCTAAAAGCTGACGAAAATTTGAACTTATATAGAGAACGAGTACCAAGAATATAAAATGAAGTAAAAAGGAAACTCGAATTTAAAACTATAAGTAAAATTAGACTACGTTAAATTTAGGTGACGTAAATCTCAGACCTTCCACTGAAACAAACATAATAAAGTAGGGAATGAGTAAATGTGCGAGGAAAAAGGACGTACTTTGGGGACTCAGGAGACATACCTCAGAGGGTAGACCACAAAACTTACATTTTGAAGTACGTGGAAACGTAAAAGTGGATACAATAAATGAGAGATTTTAGTCAGCGATTGAGCACTTCCAAACACAATGTACGCAGTATTGCCTATGCTCTCCTGGTACTCTATAGCTTCAACCAAAGCTTCGCGTGCATTTTTCACGAAAACTATGAGCCCTAGACAGTTGCAATAAGAGGACCATTTTTATTACAAAGCTCGTATTACTCAATAAAACATCGTCAAATGTTCCACTATCCCGATGGCACAAACGTTTAGTCCACTTAGAGGGTGGCCACCCCTGTTCTTTTAGTAATGGCTGAAGGTATCAACCAGTATTTGACTTGGGTTTGAAGACTATTTTAACACAAATAAATGTTCAGAGTATTGTCGTTTTACATAATTCTATTTCCGATTTTTAAATTAAATACGGTTTTAAAATTGATATTATGCGGCTAATTACTCCCACAATATTACACTTAGGTACAAAGTGTCCTACATATGCCATATTTTATTTTCCATAAGGAATCACCCCCCTGCGTTTGTACCTGTAGTTCAGGACCAACCTGTATAACAGAGACATTTTCAAAAATGCCAAGGAAATGCAGAAATATCGAAAAATTTTTTAAAACCTTTTCGTTTATATTTGCTCACAAACATACACACTCCTTTTAGCTGAGAAGCGATTTACTTAAGGAACATAGCAAGGTTAATATGAGATTTATCTGTACAAGTAAGAATATTCTTCTGCTTGGGCTAAAAGCTCAGACGTATACTATTAATAACGATTTTTTCTCAGGTAGAATATTTACTTTTATTTAAAATACAAAGACTGCATAACAAAATAGCGGCTGTGTAATTCACTAATTATAAAATACATTTATATTTTACCAGGTTACTATATTTTGAAATTAATTAGTGATTATGTTTATAAGTATCTATAACTAAAATATTCAGCAACCCTAAAAAGCTTCTGATTAGTTAAGATTATATTAGTTAGCAACTCATTGTAGTTAACTTTGTAGAAATAATTAATTTATATGTGTATATGAACTAAAATATTATAAAATGTTTCATACATTAATTGAAGTGGTGATATCAAAATCTACCGAAGTCCCCACTTTAAAAAACTGGTATTATTACGAAAGTTTTAATATCACTTATGTTTCATTGAATGGTAATAATAACACTACACTTTTTCTTTTGTTGCTGCATTACAGGCAAGCTAACCAACTACCTCCTTCTGAACAATCTTTGTTTCTAGAGTTGCATTGTTTTTGAATTCACTGTTTTATTGTGTGTTGATATAGTTTTATATACTACCATTTGTTGAAGCAAATGTGCAGTCCTTTAAGAAATATTTTGTCATTACACAGTTTGCGTTTATATTTAAAAGTGGGTGGTGTTAGGTGAATGTTGTAATATTTGAACAAACGAAAATCATTTCGGAGCTGAGTTTAATTTCAGGATATACTTAGTATGATTGTTTTTTTCGCTAGGTGATGTACATATTATTTTTGTAATTTTATAACTTACACATAGCCGGCATCGCTAACACATTTTCTTTTGTGTTCTAGTGAAAGGGTAGTACATCACTTCACAATTGTTAGTGCAGAATGACATATAATAATAATGTGGAGGACTGGTTCTCATTACGAGGTACGATAAGTAAGTTTTTTTAGGCATAAACACGGCATTCTTCGAACACTCCTCAGATGTAGCAAAGATGTTTGCAGTCTGATGTAGAAATAATATACAGACTCTTTGTGCAGCACCACAAACTGTACCGCAAACTGGGTATACTTTGTTCCAGCACGTGTAACTTTGTACCACCAAAAATTATACTTTCTATGCTGACAGTTAAAAGACAATTAATTGTATTAGATGGTATTATATTATAATTTTTTAATACCCAGTCGTTATGTATCTAACGACCTAGAAACAAATATTTTTGGTGGTGCAAAGTTACCCATGCTGGTGCAAAGTATACCCACTTTACGATACTTTATTTTATAACAGCAAGAAATTTTTGTATAAGCAAGCTATACGTTGTTGTTATTGTACAGCAATTTGGTGCTTGTGGAAAAGGCGACCCTGGAGCGCTATCAGCGACTGGAGGCATTGGCAAGACCTACCGCACCAGAGCACACCGAAGTTTTCAAAACCAAGACGAGCGAAGTAACGGTTGTGCCTGTGCGGAGAGATGGCGACTGTCTGTTTGCAGCACTGGCACACCAGTTGTACGAAGAACCTGTCGGCACCCCGGAACACATGCAGGTCATATATGCCTCCCCCACTACGTATGTACTAGCTGTACAGCAAGCCTTTTGACACTCCATACCACCTCCAGATCATATTGTCACGGGCGACTTGCAAGGGACCCTTCAGTGAGTTTGGGTTTGTTGTGGCAATGGCGTTGTCTGTTATAAAAGTTTGGTTTCGCGTTTTGGTTCTTCCCAGTATTTAAGTTTTTCTTACAATGGGACAGAATATTGTACTGTACTGATGTGAACATACGCCATTGCAATACTATGTCATCTTAGTAATCTGATATGAGATTAAGAACACAAAACAAACGAAAAATTGAGTTAACAAGCCTAGTTGGGCTGTAGTCAACACATTGGTAAACCAAAACGACCGAACATGAAATATCCCATAAGGAATTAGCCAACAAGAAATGAAGGAAAAATAATATCCAAAAATAAATGTCGAAAGACAAACTAAATAATGTGTAAAAACTCAGGTTACGACAATTAAGACCACATAGTCAATACTGGGTCTCATATTATATTTATGGGACGACATAATATTGCATTGGCGTATGTCTACAACAGTACAGTATACCAGTTGAGGTGCCATTGACCTCGGAGTTCCAACATAGGACATTTCACCGGGAGTCTTCACCTCTCGCGAAACTCGAGTTACATGGTGCACTGGCCACGACTGGCCAAACTCGACAGTTGAATGCCGTAATTTACGCCTGCCGACGCCAAAAGTTATAAGCGGTTAAGGGCTTGTTCCCGAGTTTTTTTCAGACCGGTGCCAATAACTCAAATATTTTTAACCAAAAGTTTTGAAAAAATTTGAGTCAATGTGCAATCACACAATGCACAATACTGTGAACGCGTTTTTTTTTTTTTTTTTCAAATAATGTACCATTCGCTAGCAAAGAAATAATTTGCTTCATTTTTGCTTATTTTCACGGTGAAAAACGTGGTACTTTGGGTAATGAAATCTAAAAAACTGTTCTACAAAAAATTCAGCTACAAATTATAACATATAAGTGTCAAAACTGTGCAGCAAAATTTTGATATGAGTATTAGGTAGCAATAAAAAACATTTTCGAAATCACTGCAAAACTCCGTAACAAGGCCTTAATGAGAGCATTGAACATCAGTTCATATAAGGGGGTTCTGATCAACACTAGAAAAAAAAAGAGAACGGAGCACTTGGAGCCAGGGCTACTGTACAGAGTGGTGTCCGTTTGCCGCCAAGTCCAGGACGTGAGGCGTACCTCAGAACTGGGGGAAAAAAATAAAAACAGTTAAGTAGTTTCTGGAGAGTTTGCGAGTATGCCACTTCCATTAAGAAAGAGTTAAATTTAGTTTCGGGGAACTACCCCACATCGTCCTGGGAATGTGTGGAATAGCACCGGTTCTTTTAACATATTCAAAAAATTTAACTATTTATGCTAATGAATAATTGGTGTTGTTTGAACGCATTAAATTGCTCGTAAAATTAATTATTCATCTAGTTTTCTTGGTGAATTTAGTCCATATTTGTAAAGAGTTATTACATTTGCAAACGAAATTAAAAATAAATATTCTATTTTATTTGATCAAGACGCCCTGTATGTTTATTAGTTTGTACCTCTCGTTTATGACTTAAGTAGTTAGTGCTCTGTTTATTCTGGGATTTAGGTTTGCCTCTAGTCACAAATCTGACGTTATTACATCTCCCATCTAATCTCACACGAGCTGTATGAGACATATGTCAGCTCTCCACAGAGCCTACAGGTAAGAGATACCATTAATCCATCTTACGATAAACTAGTTGTAAGAGAAGTCTGTCGGCTCTCCAAGGACCCTCCTTTTCAATAACCTTTCCTCTCTCATGGCACACTACAGTACGAGGTTTCATTTTCAGATAAACATAATAGTAACCTAAAGGGCCTCGGGTCTCAATACCACCGACATATGATGCTCTAATGGCTGACTGTCATTCAGAAGCGGTACTGTTAGCTAATGCAGCCCTTGAGGAGGGACTCTGTGAGAAATTGACTGGTTGGTGCTATAGTAGTTGACAGTCCTTCAAAAGCGACTCTGTGGGCTAAATACTGACAGAAGCTACATCAGCTGATGGTCTGTCAGGAGTGATTGTGTGGTTATTGACTAGAAGATGCCACAGTAGCAGACTGTCCTTCAGGAGTGACACTGTGGGCTAGTGATTGGCAAATGCTACAGTAGCTGACAGACTTTCAGGAGTGACTGTGACTGCAAGTGACTGGTTGATTATACAGTAGTTGATGGTCTTTCAGGAACGACCATGTGGGCTAGTGACTAGTAAATGCTACATTAGCTGACGGTCCTTCAGGAGTGACTGTGAAAATAACTGGTAGATGCTGCACTAACTGTCGATCATTTAAGAACGACACCGTGTGAAAGTGAAATAGACTCTTGTGTTCAAAAGCCTGATAGATGCTAAAGTAGCTGATAGTCTTTCAGGAGCGACTCTGTTGGGCTCGTGACTGGGAGATGCTACAGTAGCTGATGGTCTTTCAGAAGTGACTATGTGGGCTCGTGACTGGGATATGCTACAGTAGCTGACAGTCTTTCAGGAGCGACTCTGCTCGGTGATGACTTACTGAGTAACGTGCTTGGTCACAGGACACGCTGATGCTGAGGAAGCTTGCAGTGCGGCACCTGAGGAGGAACAATGACTTGCGGGAAGACGTGCTGCGAGCTGTAGGGGACCGCGGAGGAATGTACGCTGATCTCACAGAAGATGCCGCCATCCAGCAGTTCCTCTGCGATCTGCTGCAGCCTGGCTTCCCCGCGGGGCGGGAGAGCATCAGAGCGCTCGCCATCGTCACGGAGGTGGACATCGCCGTGTACCCGGAGCACGAGAAGCCGTTCGTTGTGGAGAGCGGTGAAGATCCGCCCAGAACCACCATCCGCATCTCGCAGCGCGTTTTGCCCGACGTGGAAGGCAAGTTCCAAGTGCAGTACGACAGCGTGCACGATGTGAAGCGTACTCGGAAGTGGCAGTAGCTTCTACTGGCAGGACTGTAGCATACACTACAAGGGAAATGTACTCATCTTGTCCACCCACCTAACGTTTTCGTCGTTGTAGTTACATCTACGCGTTACCGACACGTGCAATTGATTTCCAAAACTCTTACAGAAATAACACATGTATTCACAATAAGGACAATAAAGTCGTTTGGTATTTAACACAAGCGTATAAATGTCATAAGTGACTGTACATTTCTGAATTATTGTAAGTTTGAAATATCACTTTTACTTGATGTTGTTTTTCGTATTAATGAAAATTTGTGTTAAATTTCTCCTGTTTTGTTGCTGATATCTCTGATCTGAATTATACTTTTTTTTTTTTTTTTTTTTTCCATATTACCATATCATCATCGATAAAATATACCTCATATTTTTTTCTACATGATGTTATATCATGGGTTGGTTATTCCTAAACCATTTTATTAAATTTAAAATCAGAATAATTTTCAAAGCTGAAGAAACCCACACACGCAGCTGATACAGGTATCCAAAACCATAAAGATCTAAGGACATAATTTTCAAGAAAATTTATAGGTTATTTATTTAGTATCACGTGTTATTTTCTTACCCTTTTGCAACAGGTTGGTTAAACTTTTAGATTAAACATTTAACTCGTGTATCTTCTTGATATTTAGGTTGTGATTGTTGATATTTTTCGTCTAACTCGTCCATGTTTAGCCCCATACTTCCAATCCACCTTGGATAGGTCTATATGAGTAAAGTCTGGCACTAACGTTTTGATGCAGATCCTAGCTGGCCAACCTTGCAGACTCCGAAGTGTCCCAAGGAGCAGTACACACCATGTAGCTGGGACAGCATGAATTAGAGAGTTTTACCGAGAGGGTCAGATTGTTAGCCTACAAGTGCTTCACTTTATTGTATTAATGATATTGTAGTATAAAGTATTTTAGTATATTGTCTGCATAAGGAATATTTCAACATTCACAAAAGGACATATTTGTGTATATAGAGTCTTAAAGGAGACTCGAAAGGTTTCATTTCTTAGTTTGTACTCTTCTAGCAGCAATGCAACACATTGATGCAAAATACAACTTCCTTAATGGAATGCTTTGAAAAAAATTCGATACTACGAGCATCCATACGATGCACAATTATATGAAGGCGTTTTACAAAATAATGCATTGTTAGTTTGCAAAATAAAAATTGTATCGGCATATTTTTATAACAAATTTGGTAATACTTTGCGTGCAAAAAAAAGTAGGTTTATTGCGCCTAAAAAATAGGTACAAATTATGTTATATTTCTAACAAAATTTGTACTGGTTTTTTGATATATACACTATCTTCCGTGAAAAAATATTTTCATAATCATAGCTAAACTACAAGGCGTGGCCTTGAGTACATACAAATATACGAATCTTTTTAGGAGTACTATTTACACTCAAACCTGTAGCACAGTTGGACGAAAGCTGTTACTTGTTAAAATTAATTTTTATTGGTTGTGTTTGCAGGAGTTCAATTTAGGTAGCCTCGTAAACTACGAGTAAGAAATTCTGGTATCTTTTTGAAAGACGGCTGGTGATTATCAATAATAATGTGAATTTAGTAAGTTAATCACCTATCTAAACCCAACTTATGCTTAGGCAAGAACGTTAAACAGGGTACAAACCCATGTTAAATAAAGCCTATATGGGTCGCATTATGGAGAGTATAGCCTACGTGTTTGTGTAATTTTTGTACCACTAAAGAGATACTTCTGAGTTTTGAGCTAAAATCTGTTTATATTTAGAATATCACAGAGAGTATTTGTAATTGAACAATGAACGTATGTTTGGAAAATATGTGCAACTCCTGCGAAATTCCGTCGGTGCATACATAGTCGGAAATAATTTATTTATTTTATTTTATTTTTATTTCCATATACCGATTACAGCACTTATCTATATAAGTACTTCTTTTATAGAATGGAAGACATTACACTCACATAAGCATATCTTGTGTGTGAGTGCTACTAGACAAATTATTTTCTATAGCTGCGGTAATTTATGTAAGAAAACTTGTCATGGTATCAAATTAAATTAAAAAAATTGAATGTTTCATGAACTAAAAAAAATAATTATTTATGGATACAGATAGTATTTAACAATTTAATATGTATAAAACATAAAAATAATTAACTTCTGTAAAATACTACATATAAATTAAAGACAACTCATCATCTGTTAAGTAATTTAACCATCGGTTAATATACATTTTTATTCATATTTTTGTTTTTTATTTTTTCAGGAAGAATTGTTACAATTTTTGAAAGCATGAATGTGGATGATCTTTGAGAAATTGTTTTGTGAATTGGTGGGGGAGGGGTGGGGTTGGTATATTTTTGTTTACCTTATGTCGATTAGGATATATATGAGATAAATATTGCATTGGTAACTTTTTGTTGAACAAATTGACTAATATGGTTCTACTATACAATTTTCTGATATTGAATACTCTCAAAAGACTGAAAAGTACCTTTGATGGATGGTTACAAGACTTTTTAAACACAGTTCCTAAATTACTTTTTGTATTAAAATTAGTGGCTTGATTGCCGATTTGCTCATACATCCCTACGCTAATATACCGTACAACAGAACAGATTGAATAATGGCTACATAAATCATTTTTATATATTCAATTGATAAAACAGATGTAAGTTCAAGAAATGTATATATTCTTTAACGAATTTTTTTAGTTAAGTAAGAAACATGCCAGTCCTGTTTTAAATTACAATCTAACATAACACCCAAATACTTTGCTTCCTCTACCCGTTCTATGACGTTACATTTACAGTTTGCATTTAATTGACTACAGTAAATTATTTCGAGTTCTTGGTGTTCTTTTGGATGACCAAATTTGTTTGCAGTAAATTATATGCACTTTGTTTTAGTTATATTAAAAGAGAGAAAATTTTTAACTAACATAGATATCACTTTGATTAACTCCTCATTAGCCATATTAAAATCTGATGTCAATGTATCAGATTGAAAAAAGAATCACAGTATCATTTGCATATGATATTAGTTGACCATTTTTATATAGGTTGCACAAATCATTTACATAAATTAAGTATAGATTTGAACAAAAAAATTCTTCCCTGCGGGACTCCTGTATTTATTCTCATTGAGTTACCAAGTTTATTGTTTACTTTAACACATTGTATTCTATTTTTTAAGAAACTATTAACCATCGGTTTGTCTATCCTCTTATACAAATTTTTTTATATTTTTTCCAAAAGTATTTATTGAATGTGATACTGTACCAAATGCCTTCGCAAGATTTAAAGCGACACAGGTAGGCCTACAGGTTTTGTTATTTTCGATTGCATCATGGACAAAATTTGTTAATTTAGCTAATGCGTCATTTTTACTTAAACCTTTTCTGAAATCAGGCAGATTTTTAGATATTATTTTGATTTTCTGTAAGAAAGCCATTAATATTTTTGACACACTTTTCTAGAATTTTGGATATATTACTTAAAATAGAAATTGGTCTGTAATTTGTGACAGAAGTTAAGTCACCGCCTTTATGCAAAGGCAAAACGACTGCTTCCTTCAAAGGTTGAGGAAATATCCCAAGACTTAGACTTAAGGTTACAATATGTGTAATAGGCTCGAACAACTTATATTTATTATATTTTAATAATAACTTATCCACCGTATCTCCACCTTATCCACAGTATTTGAGTTTCTCATTTCAGATATAATTGTAATTATATCAGATTCTGTGACTGTTCCTAAAAATAAAGATTTATAATATAATTTTGAGTTCACTTAATTATTCGTAACGACATGTTTAGAAGCATTTTTGATATCGCTGAAGCCATATCATTACCTACATTTGTGAAGTAGTGTGTATTTGACGCATTAGCGGCCCTCTCAGCTTTTAAGGCAGCATTAATTTCATTTCAATCATTTATTAGAATTTTTATATCAACATTTTCTTTTTTAGATCCCGAGATGTTATTAATAATTATCCATGTTTCCATTGGATAGTTTAGTGCTTTAGCTATATTAGTTCCGTAATACGTATCTTTAGCTATACGAATTAATAAAGTTAATCTATTTCTGTAATTACAGTAAGAAGTCTTCTGCAACGTATTAAAAGGTTGCTTAGTTAGATTTTGTTTCATTATATATATATATATTAAACAAAATCTTTTCTGTCCCAACCAGATGACAATTTTTCATAATGGGTTAAAATGTCATGTCATAAGTCAGATATTATGTTATCGTTGATTCTTAATACGTGTGCAACATTTCAATTAATTTTGACTTCTAAAGACGGGTGAAAACTGGTATATAAAATGTTTAAGATGGCTTTTATTTTTATATATGGATACAAATACCAGGTCGTAGCTATGCAATTATTGTATTTGCGTTAATTCTTAACTGTTGATTTATACGCGATGATAAATATATTGTTTGCTAACGTGTTTCTTCGTAAACATATGGTGTCAATCTATCTTCCTCCAATAAAACTGAATGACAAACCTCATTACGTTTCTCAAGATGAATGATCTCTAGCCCATGTCACAATTACTACATTCGACAATTATTCACTTGATAAAAATAGGTTTCTAGATAATTATCCTGAAAAGTTGAAACATTCAACATTTTTGATCTCACATCTCCCATATGAATATAATTAGAGATGATGGTATATCGCGAAAATTTTTTGCACCAACATAGCCTTGAAACCACTGACACATCGTAGCTGTCTGCTGACCAATAACAGGCATAAAATATTACAACAGCGGGATTCTTATTGGCTTAGTCAAATTGGGCAACAGCTCCACGTACAAGTGAAAGCCAGTTATCTTTTCATAAGCTAAGCGTATGTTGAAGTCTAGCAAATAGTCAAGTTTTCCCGCGATAAACCATCATCTCTAAATATAATATTTCGCGTCTGATACTTTCTTAAGGGATCACCTGTGGCATTTTGGTGCGTCTTTCGAACTTACTCTGCGAGTGTTAATATAGGTTTGTAGGTCTTAAATCATTATGGAAGAAGAACATGTATTTACGAGATATTGGTGCCCATTCTCAAGTGCCTTGTTCCGGTATTGAAATATGTAGTCTTGCGTCATTCCAGGGTTGGATTGCAGCTGTGCATGTCGGAAAATTAGAGAGTATTTGTTATACTTGCAGGAACAGCGGAATTTTTCTCTAAGGGTGCAGGATGGTGTGACACAAGACGTGGCAATTTTGAGAGGAGCCTCAATAGCAAGAAGTTATTGGTAAATTCGGGGAAGGTAAATAACTATTATATCCAGACGTCAATTTATACTTTAGTCTTATCTTATGTCGTTACGGGGGAACAATAGTTAAAAGGCTAAAAGCATCACTTTTAGGGCATTGGCGTTCAGACTTGTTAAGGCAAAGAAGAAAAATACATCATAGCATCTGTAGTTCTATACTTTGGGTTTTGAAACATACACTAGTAATACAGTGTACTGTTGCGGATCTGATTTGTGTGCTGTATGACCGCAACAACCGCAGTGGGCCGTGGGCTATAAGGCTGACTATTACTCAATAACAACATGCCTCGTCACCTCTATGCGCAAGGCGCACAACTGGCGTCTGTCTTCCCTTTGAGAGGGCCACCGTGGCCGAATGGTCAGACCATTCACCTCCCACCAAGGCTCGATTCTAGGCGGGGTCGGTCCCCGGACTTTCGCATGTGGGAATCGTGATGGACGATGCCGTTGGTCGGCTGGTTTTCTTGGGGATCTCCGGCTTCATCCGTCCCTTCATTCCGGCGCTGCTCCATACTCACATAATGTCACCCCTCACCAGCGCAAAACACTTCGATGTTAAGAGCTGAACAAAATCTCTCACTCACTGTTCCCCTTGGGAACATTTAACGGTAGACCCGCCCTTTACGTCATCTCCACTAAGACGTCACGATGTCATTCCGTCGACTGGGAATTGGGCTGCAGCTGTAAACTTTACTTTCAACATGTTTTTATATACACTCCATTTAATATAAGTTTAGATAAATTTGACACCAACTTAATGGCAAAAATTTGCAATATTTTGTGATTTATTTCACAAAGCAAGGCATTTCTAGCTCTAAAATGAACCTGCGATGTCCATTTCATTATTTGTACTGCAAAGTATGTCTGCTGCCAGAAATCACAAACTATTACGAATTATTACCCATAAGTTGCTGTCAAATCAATCCAAACTTATATGAAATGGAGTACGTCATAGTAGAGAAAGAACCTATTATTATCCATGGTTACGGCTCCTATCGAAGGCCATTCACCACGATGTCACAGCCAAGTGATACTTCTGCGCTGGAGCCTCAAGCCTGGAGTTTTAGTATTCGCTCGCCGGTTTTGAGTGTAGCATCAACTTATGTCCAATCACACAAGTCTACAAATTCACCAGTTTGAAGTAAATCCTTGTAGTTCAATGACACGTGAAGAGTTAGTGGATCTTGGGTTTTTTTTGTTATTCTTGAGGTACGGAAGAGGGGAAGGCGATGAATCGAATGCAACATGTCAGTCAAATACCCCCAGGCGAAGTACTAAACTAGCGTGCGTTGTTTTCGTAGCGAGTGTTTTTCAACGGGACTTTAAGTGAAAACCCTGTTATTTTATTTATGGAAAGTATGAAATATAGTCCAATGTAGGTTACTATTATTTTGTTTTACAATTGCAGTTGACATTTTCGCAGGCACAGCAACGTGAAAAAGTCATTTTATCACTTTTGAAGAACATGGCAGTCATGTTTTCAAATTAGCGGACTGCATTTTTAAGACCATTGGGATCCACTTTGAAGTGCCTTCTTTTCGTAAATAAACGCATTGTAAATATTTGTAATAGTTAAACAAGATAAAATACTTTCTGTAACAGTGAGTAATCGATTTTTGTCAGTGAATACTTCGGTGCATGGTGAGGGGGACGGGTGACGTGAGGTGAGTATGGGGCGGCGCCGAAATGTAGGGGCGGGGGAAATGGGAGCTCCCCGAAAAATATACCAGCCTATCTATAATGCATAGAACAAAGAGAATTATAGAACGGAAACTCTCATGCTATAATGTTGGGCACTGTTTCTAGCGCCCCCTACCAAGCGGGTGCCAACTAAATTAATTAACTAGGGTATTTTGTACCACTTATGGCTACCTATAAATATCATGGTTGCCGTTTCGATTAGTGTGTGTCGCGTACGTAACACAATCGATTTTATGTTCGATAATTTTAATGTAATTCCTGTCGACTTTGTTTATCAGACAAATATTTTAACCTGAAAACATCTGATAACTACACCCTGAAAAGATCTGCTAATGGGGTTACAAGCTGAAAACATCTGATTATGTAGTTATGTGCATCCTGAAAATATTTATATACTATGTAATATTTAGTTTAACAATTGTCCACATACTTGTATTGCTGTAATTAAATGAATAAAAAAATGTTATTATACCATGTATATACGAACTCTGTTTTATGACATTAGATGTTATTGTAGGGATGATCCAGAACGTATATTTCTAAAAGCGTAAATAAATAAAATTGATAACCTAGGTCTATTAATATTTTGTGATATTTTTGTGTTGTGCTGGAAACGATCGTTTTATATACATACCGTAACACGATAATGAGGTGAAACTGCTACATTATAATACTGTAGGCCTACATATTAAAGGTAATTGAAATTAATTATTTCTAGTCAAGCATTGGTAAAACGTCTGTCTGAAATAAGAACCAATATGCTGTTTTACACACTTTAATATACAAGCTGACACAGAAAACTACAGTATGTGATCACGATTAATTAATCTAGCTAAAAGTCATTACTAAGACACAAACCTAAACTTACGATTTAAAAGACATGATCCAATTTTAAAAGAATACCTTCGCGGAAACATTTAATAAACGTATTACATTATAACCTAAAAATCATAACAGCCTATAACATTTAAACTGCTCGACGGAAAATGGCGACCGACAATATTCAAAATATTCGAAAATTATTAGGAAAGTTGGCGTAGGTGCTGCCCCCATACCAGCGGGTGCCGAAGCTAACAGTTCCCAACTTGGTCTATTTGAGTTTCCCACGCCTACTATAATGCTATTTAGTTGGCACCTTTATGACTGAAAGCGCCACTAGTATAGTGGTGTTGTTTAAACACGGCTGTAATTTCAACATTGCAACATACCTTCATAATACTACTATTGCTTCTGGCGGCTGCGACACTATCTTGCTACTCGTTATTCCATATAGGCCTACGTAATGTTACAACGACACCATTGTACCAAGATCGCCGATCAGTCGGGTCAATTTTCAACGTCTTTGCGCAGACGTGTTACTCTATGGCCGTGGTTGCTTCTGTTAGCTATTCCAATATTTTCTACGATGTACTTAGTGTTTTTTTTCCTTTTCCTATAACAGCTGATCTATACTAAACAGTTTTATGGCGTATAATTCTTCTTTAGTCACAATCAAGACGTTTATTTAACATTATTTTAGTCTAGTGTATAATTGATGATTAGAATGTTATGCATTTATGGCTATTCTATTCCGAAGTCTATGTCAAATTGTGTATGCACAGAACAAGGAGGATGTATAAAGTTCTATAGAGACCTTGAGGGTGTATATATATACTTTATTATTGTTCTGTAATGTGAACATTTTATAACGTCTTTGATTTGAACAGTTTATTTGGTCTATGAATCTGTGAATAGGTTGTAAACAACTTCTACAAATTTCGTTGGGTGATAAATCCAAAATTTATGTGGTTTTAGGTCAAGTATAAAGGTACGCAGAATGTTAGGGAGGTACGTAGACCAAAAAATAATCATTTACTTACGTTCGCTATAAAATTTTAAGTAATAAGTAGTATTTCCTTTCGTTTTTGTTAATGTCTACACTTTCCCGACAAATTTGATAGCTATTAAGGTTAGGCTGTACGACTTTCAACACTTTAATAATGGTTTTAAGGCGTCAGTGGGTTGCAGTAACCATACATCAGAACTTAGTTTTTTCTATATAATAATAGCACAGCTCAGTTGTTGTGTTAGCCACGCGTGATCATGATTGTAACCGTATTTTAACAACTTACCTAAGAAAACATTTCACAACGTAGAGAATGTGAACAACAATGTAACGTTTTTCACTTCAGGAGGTGTAGACGTAACTGACGTACTGTCTTCTCACGGATAACGCTCGCCTTTATGATGCAGTCAGAGGTGACCCTATAATTTGATTACGTAATATTATAGATAAATGAGTACTGAACTAACCTAAACCTATCAAAATATTCTGCGGCAAGCTTTTCATACCCACCTAACAAGAGCTACAAAAACACCCAATTTGACACCGTGAAATAAAGTTTCGAAGTAAATGAAGGGCCAGGGTATACGACTGTGTAAATTTCTTTTAATGCTGTTTCTAAGCAGCTACACACTCTAAAAACATTTTGTAAAATTTACAAGGATATTCTTTGTACTTTTACAAGTCCTTGTAAAAGTACAAATGTATTCTTTGTAAAATCGTTAGTTTATGAAGTTACAAAGGTAAACTTTGTAATACTGCAAAGGAATTCCTTGTACCTGTACCGAAAGTTCATGTACTGTAAATTATTTTGTAAAATATGGCAAGGCACTTCTTCGTAGTTGTACAAACTTTTGTAAGAGTTGAAAATATTCCTTGTAAAATTATTAGTTTATAACGTTAAAAGAATTTTCTTTGCAAAAAAACGTAGAATAAAATGCGTAGCTACAAAAATCGTAAGTTCGCCGGAAATTACTTATGCAAAGATCACAACCTCTGAAAAGTAGTTTTCTGGAATAAAGTGAATATTTATATTAATTGCGTGCTTTAAAAGAAATCATTATTACTGAACTTTACATTGAATGTATAAAAATAAATAAAAAGTAAGTGATACGTAAGTCACAGTGGTCTGGCAGTAAGATGCGTAGATTCTAAGCGTGGGGTGAGTGGTTCGAAACATAGCACCTCCCGAGGTATTATTTTTTTAATTAATCTCTTGTGTACGTCCTTTTATTCAAAAGTTATTTGATAAATAAGTTCAGTGTTATTTGTGAAGTACAATGATTATTTAAATTTATTTTTTTCCTTATTGAAAGTACAGCTACAAGGCTATACCTTGTAATTTTACAAACATATACTTTGTATTTTATTACAAGGATAACCATTGTAGTTTTACAAGGAATTTCTTTGGCAACTGAGTTTCCAAGGCTTTTCTTTGTAAAAGTACAAACATATTTTTACAGTGCAGGGTAGTCCGAATGCCCCCACCTAGTACGGAATGTAAGCATGAAGGTAATCTGTATACGTTCATATGACAGATACAAGTTTTTGTCATGAAATGAAACCCAAAATAAGTATTACAAAGGTATTCTCAGACATTCACTCCAGAAGGTCTGACTGAACTTCGTCATTTTGGTGACACAGGGGTAACAAAACATTTTAACCTGTATATTATACGTGCGCTGCATTCAACTTGGCGCAGTATTGGCTTGCATGTTGTACTTTGGAAACACTTCACTCGAGAATAATTTTAGCTGGAGAAGATTGCGAAGACTATTGTTAAGCTTTTCTGTTGCTTGCTGGTTTCAAAAAGCCTTCTGTATTCAATAAATAAATTTTTCATTATTATTTTACAGCACGTTCTCTTTAAGCGCTGTTCAAAAAAGTCTTTCTACCTCATTCGAGTATCTACGTACGAGCAACTGCGGTTGAGATTGGTAGTCAAAGAACCTGCAAGGCTATGTATAGCAACTTGCAAGACACAACTTACTTGGGGCGATTGCACCCTTTCAGGGAATAACACAGATGCATGTGGAGTTAACAATATTTATGTGATATAACTTCGTAGTCTTTCATGTATGGTTATAGGCCTAGTACAGCTATGAATGTTGGAGTCACATCTTACGACGTTTGTATTACGTTCAACACCAGTTAGATATTTAATAATTATTAACATATTTTATGTTATAAAGTTTTAGATGAAGTAGCAATATTATAGAAATACAGCCGGAGTAACATATGCACTTACAGGTAACTTTTGCTCATATGCTGGTCAAAGGATTAATTTCTTTACAACTATACAATAATTTTTATTTTAGTCCGTCTGTTATTGTAACTGCTGGAGCGTAACAATGAAGCGAACATGTTTTCCTCTAGCGATTACAATATATAAGAAATACGGCTTTCTAAGCATTTGGCCAAATGTTGACTATAGTGTTTAGGGGCCGCCGTTGACTCAGTGGATAGAGCACTTGCCTCCCACCATGGCGAGCCCCGGCGGGGTAAGTTCCCGGTTCTTTTTCACGTGGGAATCAAGCCTGACGACGCCACTGATAAACGGGTTTTCTCAGGGACCTCCTGTTTCTCCCGTTCCTTCATTCCGACACTGCTCCATGCTCACATCATGTCACCCCTCACCCGCGCTAAACACTCTATGTTAATGCCATGCAAGGTTATTCCTTTCACGTTGGTGACAAATATTCGAATCCTTTCTAAGGGAATGCTTTGAAAATATTCAAGATTTTTAGCATCCATGCGATGCACAATTCAATGAAGGCGTTTTGCAAAATAAAGAACCATTCGTTCGCAAGAAATTATTTCGCTGGATTTCGACATATTTTCATGAGAAAATTAGTGATATTTTGGCTGTAAAAAAACTACGATGTTTAATGCTACCAGAAAAAATTAGGTACACGTAATTTTGTATTTGTGACAAGCAATTTAGAGATTCTTCGGTATGGAAATTATGTGACTCAATAAAACATAGCCTATTGTTAAAATCACTGTAAAACTACCAGGCGTAGTCTTAAGTAATGACCAACCCTCATTAATAAATCCATAGTCTTCAGTTACTTTATCACACTGTGCTTAACATAGTCAAAACTCAAATTCACAATATCATGCCAGATTGCCCAGGCGTACGTACCGAGAAATAGAGATTGCCATCCTTCACGACCCAGTGACGCGGACACACAGTCTCTGAAAAGAAAAACTGTGCTGATAGTAGTGCTTATGTTGATGGTGTTGTAGTCACTGTTGAGCATGTTAGGAAATTCGCGCGGTAAACTTCGGGAGGTGAATCCCTGTAGAAAATTGTGTAAGTTAAGTATTTACAACCTATATCACTCGTTTGGGAAATATCCGCTTTTAAATTCTATTTTACAAGTAGTTTCGTAGCAAGATATCAAAAGCGGCGTTTAATCAAATTACAGTTTTTTTAGATATTGTTTAGTGTTAGTCTATGTATACATACACACACATATATTAATTTACGTCAAGGGCGTCCAAGCGGTGAAAAATCATAATCTTATATTTTTATGTAATAGTGTTAGTTTTGTAGACGTTAGCCTACTTGCAAGAACATTTTCCTTTTACGAAAAAAAAAAAAAAAAAAAAAAAAAAAAAA
>PNEQ01099399.1:20414-30434 GCA_003012365.1 Medauroidea extradentata | reverse complement strand
TTGTACATTAAAAAAAATGGATAGCAAAACAAAAAAAATACAAAATTTAAATAATTAAAAATAATAAAATTTATTTTGAAGCAGTCATTGTATCCAAGACAGCCTACTGAACAATAAATATCTTCTAGGTGCAAGTGGTATGATTTCAGTAACGTGGTGGGGCCGCAGTGGCCGAATGGTCAGATCATTCGCCTGCTACCAAGGCGAACCGGGTACGATTCCCGGCGGGGTCAATCCTGGATTTTCGCATGTGGGAATCGTGCCCGACGATAGCGTTGGTCGGCAGGTATTCTCGGGGATCTCCCGTTTCTCCCGTTCATTCATTCCGACGCTGCTCCATACATAATGTCATTCCCCACTAGCGCTAAAGACCTAGATGTTAAGCGCTGACCAAAATCTCTCTCACTCAGTGGCGTGATGGTTTTTAACGAAGGCCTAAAGGTTAAACACTGCTTATTCCGTATTGCGACTCTCTGGAATAACAGTGAACATTCTGTAAAACGTTAGTTTTACAACACTTTTAGCAGTATCTTGTAAAAAAAAATATTTCTTACGAGGCTGTAAACTGCAAAGCATGATTTGTCTTTCACAAGGATTCGTCTTCTGAAATATTTGTGGTGAGTTTCTGGACAGCTTCTATATAGTGTCGTAGTAAAGGAGATGATGTGTTGTGTTTGCAGGACAGAGCAGAATACGTGTTTCTTCAACATCCGCCCCCAGCAGGCCGCCCTGACCACCATAAGGTGCCACCTTGAGGCGTCGTAGTGCCGCTGCAAGGCTGAGGGTACCGCCGAAGTTTACAGTAAGTGCACTGTCACATAACATGCATTTTGTATTCACATATTATCTGAAGATGAGACGCCTCTTTCGAAAATTCCTGAAATGTGTACGACCGACGTTTCCAAACTATCACTTTCTTCGGGACTTCGTTATTTAGTTTTATAAACACACTATAAACAAATGCCGGAGAGCTCGAGCGATTTTGGAATATATCTGACTGTATTTCTATCTCAAGCCATACGATAACGACACACACCAGTTTATTAATTTTAGATTTACGCTGCCAGCGGACCTAAGCAAAATTTCCTTTTCTCGACGAAGGACAGGTTACCGTTCTCACAGAAGAAATAACAACTCAAAGAAAACACCTATAGGCTACGATGAATACAAGTGATGTATTTTTCCAAACTATTGTCGAAAATTTGTAGGCCTATACGGAATACTAGCCATACGTCTGAGACGAAATAATTATAATCATTTTTCAGTTGTGTAGTCTACTATAAGGAATTGTATACTATCACACCTAGAAACCACATTCCTTCTCTATCCTCGCTCCCCTTCGTGTCGCGTTTTTATCGATACTCTATGACATAAGAAATGTTGGTATCGCTATCGCTATCGCAATCGCAATCGCAATGTTTTTGCTCTTCTTTCATCATCGCTTTTCGTTAATTTCCGCGTCGTTCCTTCGTCGCTCATCGCCGCCTCGTACATCCACAATTCCGTCACCTTGTCTCTAACGCCTCGCTGTTCCGTGGTGTTAGGAAACACAGGCTGCAACGCCCTCACAACCCCTGCTGAAACGATGAATCACACCGTATTTATAGCGAATGCGATCATGTCAAGATATTTCTCCGCACTCCCATCGACGCTGATTAAGTGAGAACATATAAATAACAATAGTGCGAAAAACAACCTAGTGGCATGAAGTGGAACTATTGAATAAATAATGTTTTCCTGCCAGGAGAAATTTTCTCTTGAGTAATATATGCCGTACTGTTGTTTTTGTTCTAGTTATTTATTTCGTTTGTAGAAACGAAATATTTATATTTTGTCGAGAAAAAATGTAGTCCATCACATTGTTATATTGGTAGTGTAAATATGAAATTAATAAATGTAGTGTGATGTTATTTGTTATCTAGATGAGGAAACAAAATCAGTATTCTCTAACGATTGAGCAAGCTCTCCTATATTGGTTTATAGTGTATTTGGTAAGATTATCTCTAAGGTTACAGTTTTGATGGAACACATTTGGGCAGAGACCTAGGAGCTGACACAAGGCCAGATAACGGTACCAAGTAACTTCAACTACTACAATTTGGCCAGTTTTAGACACAACGATAAAAATCTGCCCGGAAAGTGAAGGCGGGAAAATATTATAGTAACATCAAGTACTAGGCCCTGACGTCCCGTAACACTACATAGTCTTCACCTGTAACGAGTACAAATCACATTAAATAGCACAGCAAAGACTTACTCAATCTTAAAGATTTGTAAAACAAAAAATCGCATAATTTAATCTACAGACACTTAGCTGACTTAGTATTTCATGTTTTATTATAGATTTGGTAAACGTGGTCTGCGAATCTGTTATCAAATAAAATTTACTGATTTTAAATAAACAAATGAAAATTTGTTTAAAATCACACACAGTACATATTCAAAAGAACCGCTACCTAAACGATAATGTTTTAAAAATATTTCTAACATATTACACAATATCTATTCTTAATAACAGAAACCAACTTGTCTAGCTAGACGCACCTCTAAATTATAGTGTATGTAGCGAAGTTTAAAAGCAATTTTAAAACGATTCAAGAGTTTTAAGCACTGCTATAACGTGTTGGGGTTATCTAGTAAACGTATGTCATGCACTGTAAGTTAATATAATATAGGAAAGTACTGGGCAGCGACAAATGCAGGGGATGGACTGAATGTAGAAGGTATTGTTGCAGGTGGGAGATATGATCTGGCCGCTGCTACTTCTACACTCGGTGCTGGGTCTGGGATTATTCGTCATCTACAAGGTTGTGAGTCGTCCACACACACCGCTGTCCCTGCATGACAACGCAAGGAACCCGCCTTACAGGTGACAACCCTTCTCCTCTTCTGACCACTAATAGTATGTTCTTCTCTCCGCTAATGCTCATTTCTACTTGTATTACTCGTCATACAACTGAGAAGATGTAAATGAACGTTAATAACATATCCTTGAAGAACATTTCATTTCACCACTACGGCAAGCTTACTGTTTAAATTCTTACTTTGTCCCTCAAGTAAGGTTTATCGAAAACATTTAAACTTGCAAGAAATACCCTTGATATGTGTGTAGTAATACAATATAATATTTTTTCTGTTACAGACACAGGACATTTCTGTACTAATGCTAGAAACACTTTGAAGAATCAGGGTAACAGATATTACTTGAAGTTTCATATTTTTTTGTATTTTGGCTTTCGTCAATATATTTATATTCATATCTATGCTGATAGCAGTGATGCTACTATGGTGTAAAAATTTTTTGGTGAATTTTCTTTTTTAGCGTGACAAATTGACCATCTTTCAATTCTCAACTTAGAAATCTCATTTCTTTTGTAGCATATCAGCATACCGCAGGTAACAAGATGCAGTAGATGTGCGTGGTACCTTGGAAGTAATGCTCCACCGGCCGCTAGCAAATACCTCGTCCCTACTTCTGAGATATCTGAAGTGTTTTATGAATTGAGATATCAGCACATTTCTGAATGCATACGTTTCTGCTTAGTATCTGTTGAAATAAAAAAAACTGGTATCGTAAATGAACAAACATAGTGGTCTTGAAACATACCAAGCGCTTCCAATCAACTGAGCAGAATATCATATTACATACTGTTCTTTTGATTTTTTGATTTAGCTTATATAACATTCTTTGATGCCAAGTGAATCATATACTACAGGAACTATGGCATGTATTCCCGAACATTTCCCGGCTCTTCGTTCCGCTTCCTTCCGTCCTCATAACACCAAATACTTCTGCAAGTTAACTTTATAAATCTACAGTAAGTACATGGTGTGGTTCTGCGTTTGACTTAAGCAGACGACCACTCACTGGAAAAGCCCAAATGTGAGTGCCCGTTTTCGATATTGCACGAGGATTACTACCGCCTTAATCATGTCTAATTATACTTTTGGAATTTACTTTAGGTGGGTTTGTTGCTCCCAAGCCTTACATTTCCAACCATGAAGAAATAATTAAACATTGCACACTAACATAGAAAACTCTATATTATTCCTTCGAGAAGTATAATACACTGATTCTGAAGTCTGCACATTTTCGTGTGTGGTGTGCTTACATGAATCAACAGACTGTTGGTTATTTTCTTCGACGCAATCCGAGTGTGTCCATTCCCTATATGCATCCGGCTCCTCGGGGAAAAAAGTGCTTTAAATTGGAAATTGTCAACATAAATATTTATCCATGATCTGTCATTATTTATACGAAGACTTTGTTTACACCATAAAAAATACAGTTTTCATTTCGGACTGCATACATTTAGAATAAACCAGGGCCACAGCCTTTACCATTACATGATAGATGTTATTCATATAATAGTAATGCCTTTCCCTTCCACTATAGGTATTTGAGAATGTAGGAAAGGTAAGAAAATAAGATTGCTCTAATGTTTAAGGTAGCATTTAGTAATATGTTTCAAAGTATACTTATTTATTTTCTTTTAAATGGATCTACGCTGTCTTTAGTTTTGGCGTTCGATTGATTTTGAGATGCTCTTGATGTTCAATTGCGGGGATACTTGGTAGACATTGAAAATTACTGAGGGATTCTCTAGAATCATCCCTATTGGCTACTTCTTTCAAACCGTTGTTGCTCCAATACTCAACTCTTTTGTTCTCACGAGCGCTGAAAACAACCCTGTTAAGTGTTCACAAAATCACTACACTATCGTTTTCACTCTAACTAAAGCATGACTGCGTGATTGTTCCTGTCAGATTGGTACAGTTGACAGCTTCACACCGTTAAAAATATCTTAAATAGTAATGGAAGGTATTAATCCACGCACATTGTGGGTATTTACCATAATTAAGATTGTAGTGAGAGATAATGCCGAGAACTGTTACTATATAAGTATGCGAACATCAGTATACATTTGACTATTTAGAAAAAAAAAAATGTTTTAGAACAATTGTTTGATAAATGGAGAATAATTCTTGCATGCTGCTTTCCTAACACGCCTATACAGTTGTATAATATTTTAACGAATAACTTTAACAGTGCATCACAGCGGGCCACCTGAGCAATATAATTAATGCACTCCCCTACTAAGACCCATAGTACACTAAGCGGAACTGTGGCTGAAAACACAACTACGATAACCCATTTAAAAGTTACACTTGAACTTAAGTGAGTTACCTGTAGTTAGGATACAGTTCATCATAACACATTTTACGAACTCTGCAATGATTCATGATACATCACATTCTCAAAGACTGGTCAACGTCCGCCGTTGCTTGGCCCAAGACATAAACTGTCCCTCAGAACGGCCTAAATACCCAGAAAATTCGAGTACAATAGAGACAATTCCCTGATTCATTGGTTTGGAAACTCTACCATGTTGCTTCTCACAAAGACGCTAGCTCGTGCGCCCGTCCATACGAGCGGCCGACAACAACATTACTTCCTTATCTCCTTGTGAAAATGAAGACACTTACCCTCCTCTCAGTTTCCTCGCAATGATATGGGTGTCATCGACGGTCAAGGCCCGTTTTCGCTATCCAGATATGAATTTTCTCAGTCAGACGACATAACACAGACTACATGTATTTAAAATCTCCTCCTAATCCAGGAATTTCGTACCAAGCCAGGTGCATACAGCTAATGAAAAATCTACATCATAATTTTCTTACGGACAGACGCACATTAAAATCACTGATTATCTAGACAATAACATATTAACGTGGCTTTAAATTGTTTTGGTTGCTGAAAAAAAAGAATATATGTGAAACGGGTTGTTATACACATCGATTGTGCAGGCGTAACAATTGCAGCCACTGATGTAGGCCGTTGTTTTATGAAGGTTTGATAAACGTCGTTATAAGTAACCTACAAAATTGTGCCTGTGTTTAGTGACTATCAACATGGCGGATAAGCCATTCGAGCAAAAGCGGCTTATGTCCGTGACATCATGTACGTCACAGCATGCCATCTCCTGTATACTCATGCCTACATGGCAGCACGAATCCCTGTGTTCCAGAGCAGCTAAGATGCTTCCCGCGGCTCCAGTCCAGCCCAAGAGAAGTTTGGAGCAGGTATTGCTGTCGACGGCCACGGAGGAGGTGACTGTGCTGACAATGCAGCATAACGGCGACTCGTTGTTCGCTTCGCTGGCACATCAAGTGTTCCGCTCTGAACCAGGCACCCGCCAGCACAGCGAGGACACTGCCTTGATGCGTGGCCTGGCTGTTCGGCGGCTGCGAACACAACTTACCCGCTACCGCGACCTGCTTCTGGAGGCGGTGGCTGCCCAGTGGGACCGCTACATCCAACACCGCACCAAGGTCTCTCAGACACACTTTGCTCCACTTCATTTGATCACTACCTCGGTACTGAAAGTGATTCTTGGGACGGTATTAGTTCAGTTTGTGTACGGTTGTACCTTACTCGTCCAACCCTTCGTCCATTAAAATCTGTGAACATGTCGAAGGACTGACTGCTGGAACCACTAATACAGAATTAATGCAGTCCCAAGAATCACTGTCACTATCATCAATGTCAGGTGAGATGTACCCCTGCTACTACAGAAAACAGTCTGTTACACTGTAGTGTGCTCAGGTGCACACCTGATGAGTAGGGCCATGAAACATTCGCGAAATGAATTTTGCCCCAGTTCGTTTCAGTGCCTTACGTGCTTCATAGTCATTGGGAGCGTGTTTTTGTGAATTGACGTCTCTCATAAGACTGTGCCAACCACAGTCAGGTTACTGCGACATACACGTATGTTACTTGCAGGTAGAATCTCAAGACGCGTGGCAGTTAAAACATCCAATCACTTATAACCTCCCTCGGTTTATTTGCAGAGAAAATATACACATTAATTTTGATCACTGTTCTAGTAGGTGTTAATAGTAGCGAAATAATAAGCATGAATTTCTTTCTTTTCTGAATACTTCGGAAACCTGTATTTAGCTATAGTCAGTCCCAAAATCGTGAAACCTTGGCGACGTCCAACAACACTACAAATCTTAAAGGCGGATTCTCGCGAATCTAGGGCCCGTCCACCTCTCGTGACGGCCACAACTAGAGTCTCTACAAATAATCCGTGGACGACGCGAATCCCCGCGGCTCGGGACACAGCCACCTCTTGTGGTGTCCGGATTGCGAGTCCCTGAAACAAACCTAACCGAAGTGCTCGCGGTACTTTCCCTAAAAACTCCCTCCATTTACTCCCAGACAATCACAAGCTCTGTGGACGACTGACGTAAGTAAACATGGTCTTTCCTCCGCACCGACTTAATATATCTTTTCCAAATTCAAACAGCTTAACATTGGCATACACACCAACTTATATACAAAATTTGAACTCTCTACGCTAGCTATTAATGAAGTTAATATTAAATTTTACTGCAGGAGGTAAGTGAAGCCACGCCCCTGAGCTGACCTACTTTCTCGCCCCTTTAGCCGTGGTTCCCACACAAATACAAGGCTGTGGGCTAGCTTTCGTCCTACATTTCCAGCTTTCTCTTTCCGTCGGCGTGAAGGGTTAAATAGCCGTGACACAATTCAAAGTACTCCTCTCCAACCCTTCGCCTCTGGCCAGTATACAAAACTAAATTAAAAATAAATAAAATTAATCAAATTATTACAATTGAACAAGATTAAACACATACATCTGAGTACAATGAAATGTCAACTGACTCTGTACGACAGTTCTAACATATTTTGCGTTATTTACAATGAACATTATGTTTAATAGATATGAATGGCAAGGAGGCCTGTTACACACTGACTATAAATCAGAATTGTAGAAGTGCACACAAGGCATTGGAACAAACTGGGGCTAAATTGTTTTCTCGAAAAGTTCCTGGCCCTACCGAAGAGACTCTGAGGCTCGGGTGAAACGTTTCATGATAACGTTAAATTTCACAATTAAATACGTTTTGGAAACAAAAAATTTCCCGGGTTTGACTGGGTGTGTTGGACGGAGGCCACTCTCAGTTCAATGTCATGAAGACGGTAAATTCACAGCAAGTTGCGGTCGGTGTGATTGTCACGTCTACCGGTATGCTTTATTGATAGGTTAAAACCTAATTTTATACCCCATACAATGAAGGACACTCAAGAATAAGAAATATTTGCTCTAAACATGTTCCAAAATTCTTGTTTCTCTTCAGGGAGGTGTACACTGCAGATCCCAGTTTTTAATCCTACGGCATGTTCGCAGATTTTAGTGGAAGAGGTATTGGTCTAGTAATGTACAAAACTACACAACCTATATTGGAATTACGGATTTTAGGGCATGCTTAATTTTAAAGATGTGTTACAGTGCCAATTTAGTTAATTAATTAAATTTAATTGTGTAGTTTATGCTTTTAATTTTAAAATATTTAAAAATAATTTCTGTAGAACATATTTTTTCAACTGTAAAGAGTGCTATCGTCCCTTTCTCCTTTTGAGATGCTAGACTATGACTCTTTTGAAACTCGGACGTTATAATCATGAATTTATCTTAAAAGAGTTATCTACATTAAAACAAAGTTCTTTCTTTTTTCCTCGCGCTCGCCTGGCGTCGGGAAAACCTCGGCTTTCGGAACCGTGGCCGTACGTCCTTTAGCGCCGACAACTGAATATAAAAGCAACCTCGGGCTATCACGTGGTCGTCCCGCGTCTACCCACACAGGGCTCTCAAGACAGAGTAACTCCGAAAAAAAAAAAGCGTCTCTGCTGGCGACTCGCACCTCCGCGCACCTAAACTCGCCAGTCGATCGGTGTGCTCTCATTCTAGCTCTGGCCGCGACCCCTAGCTTTGCCTTTCCGGCTTCCGACGGCACCAACATTTATTTTTTCTTTCTTTTAATTTACTTAATATTACATAATTATTTACAACTCCCAGCTAACATATACTTCTCACAACATTTAAATTAAAACCCTATCGTTAATTAATATATATTTTACATTGTATGGCCAGCTCGGGCAGGGTGATATGAGGTGGGGTTGAGCAGAGAGTCAGTTACGCCACGTGGGGTCCAGGGCTAGCCTCCTTCTGAAACCAGACAATAAGTTCTGCTCTGGCATGTTTCACAGTCCAGAGAGTCAGTCTTGTCCCCTCCCCCATCCTTATGTCATGAGCTGATGGATGGCTCTCTTTCAACCCTTTCCTGGCGTTACGTCGCTTAACCAGGGAGAGAGCCTCTGTTCTTCAGAAACACAAGGTTTATTCACTTTTCTACCCCAAAATACCTAAGTCAATTTTTCTATAAATATATTTCAAATTTATATTGGTGAATTCCTAAATGCCCGTAACAAGAGAAAATTATTAAAACTGTTCAGGTTAGTTTATACGGTATGTAAAAAGCTGGATATTAGTCACGAAGCGTGTGGAATTTAAATTGCAATGATTTTCCGACGGAGATTACAAAATAATTACATTAATATTTCATAACAAAAACGTGAAATTTAAAGCAAAAGGTTGTTTCACTCTCGGCAACTACATATATGTTTAATTATTAATATGAGTACCTGAAGACATAACGTAGAGAGTTTTAAATCCTCTTCATTATTCGATGTCAAATATACGTTTTACAGCGGACATTTTGAAAGTGTGCCAAAACTTCTAAAATCCTCATGAATGTAGTTGCATCTACCAATTTAGTTGTCGGGACGAAGACTTCAAACAGGTAATCAAAATAGAGACCTTACTAGGTACCATGTGTATTTTAACAATTAGTCTGTTTTACATGCACCAATGCCCATGTGTTCATTACATGAATCATTTCAGACGATAGAAACTTAAGTAAGCTCGAGTGATGTCTTATTTCATTTCAATAACAATGAAATTTAATTAAAATTCACTCTCTTCCTGCAGATTTTCAATAGCAAGCCGTCTTATGCGATGTTAAGATAGCATTTTTTTATTAAAGACAAAAGTGGTTTTATTTACAGGAAAATATATTTCGATACTGTAATATATATATATATATATATATATATATATATATATATATATATATATATATATATATATATAT
>PNEQ01099399.1:0-20314 GCA_003012365.1 Medauroidea extradentata | reverse complement strand
AAAATTTTTTTGTCGAATTTCAATTATTTACAAGAATGTAGTGACTAATAATGTAGTTTACATTTAACTAAATATTCTCTTTTTCATCGAACACCTGTTCTACCGCTGAGGGGAGTAGCTATCATAATGTTTATGGTAGACTGGGGTGCATTCATTTTGCATACTCCAGCACGTTGAGACTAGCGCCGCCAGCCTCCTCTAGTACTATTTACGGTCCTTGCAAGATTGGATAGTACATCTGCCTTAAAGTTGTTCCGGTACTTGGTTTAAAAGAAGTACCAGTTACTGCTCACCATTCTTAACTCTTCCTGGTATATACGTTGCTTGTTGTTAAATAAATGGCTTAATCGTGTACCCCAACTACATATTAGAATGCGAGTCAATTAATCAGTTCATGCACAGTACTGTAAATATAATAAGTAACCTTACTCCTCACTCAGGTAGAAGTAGAAACACAATTATCCTTCTTTCAAGCAGTCGTACCACTTTCTTCTTAGTAGTTCAAGTTGTCAGACTATAGACTTGGCGGTATTTCTGTCGTCTGGTATTGTCTAGTGCCAATAGCTTACTTTACTTACAGCAATTATTATTACAAGAATAACTCTCGATTCCAACACATCGCTATGAAAACTATTGTACTTCACTGGATATATAATGACTATTAAAATGATATACTTAACTGTCAGATATAACAAAGCAATTCTGGCATCATGTACTATACACGGAGGATAACATAAAGCTTCGACCGTTAAAATATATGTACATAGTTAAAATATACGTACGTAACTGAGAGGCTTGGGAAATAAACGAAGGTATTTTTACTTTTGAGAATATCCCTTTTCATACCACCTCATCAGAAAACATAGGTCTCCTTCGCAGTCTCGTACGAACTACGTAAGATTTGCAGAAGTCTGTGGTGCGTATAAAATTTTCGCCCACACTTTATAGTTTCACAGACACGCTGCCAGTTAATGGTGTCATCCTAATATGTTCATATTCTGCAGGAAGTACTTATAATACAGGAATAATCCTGAATTTCTGAATAATTGTTTTAATTATTTTGCATTGTAGTAGCGTATTGTGACACGCCCATATGGCCCCCATTACGATTTATTATATTTAATAGTTATCTGTGTCAACCATTATAAATCCATATACATTAATAACTATGTCTTGCGACCACTTGTTCTTCTCGTCATTATATCAGGATCACATTGAAATAGTTCTCAGTAAGTCACCATTACTGCACCAAGTTTTATACAGAAAATAAGAAATTGTACATATTGTGTCTTTGTGAAAACGATAGAGAGGAGCAGATGCAGTGAGTGTCTGGGGCCTCACCCCACCCCCGCTCGAACCACCTCGCTAGCTAAACAAGAGGGGATGGGCTCCAGCCAATAGTTTTGTAAGTTGTCACTGTATTGTAGATATTTGGTAATTAAGAAATCATAAATGTTAACAAGTAAAGAAACCATTTTATGTAATTGTATGTAAATAGGCTAAGAGAAACTAAGCATTATTGAATAATTGAATAATTACGGTTCTGGCCAGAATTGTTGTCCTCGAGAGGCGGGGCCATTGGTTGAAAGCTGACTCCTGATTGGCCAAAAACGAACAGGAGCTTGCTGGCCAAGTAACAAGGAGTTTTGGCGCGAATCAGGGGATAAGCAAGATGTCGTCGGGCCGCGATAGACGTTGTCGAGCCGGGAGAGACGTCGGCGAGCCGCGGCGGCGGGAGGGCAGAGTGCCACCGTCAGCCGTCGAAACGCCTTAGATTTGGGAATCGTCGGCGAACAACGAAAGACGCCGCACTGGGTGCTGTCGGCGGGCGACGAGTTGAGATTAAGATTTCGTCGAGTCGCGGATATTGTGGGCCGAGGCGCGTTCATCATCGTTGTTTTGGGCGTCGGGACGCCATTAAGATATCGCCAAGTCAGAAAGTACGTCGGGCCGAGGCATCTCTCATTGGTAATTCTAAAGACATTGCAAGACGAGGCAGTTGATATTCTAAGTAGTCGTCGGATTCTCCGTGCACGCGACGGTTATCATTAAGAGCCATACCGAAAATTCTGCGATAATAACTGTTCGCACCGAGTGTACAACAACTTGCTACCCGGGAAAAGACTTGCAAACTTTTCATTCTAGTACCCTAGTGCCCAGAACTTTAACCCATCAAACAATAGTCAATCAAGCATTCCGCAGATAGTAAACAAGTTAAAAGAAATAAATACGCAGCGCACGTCGTAGTATGAAACATACGTCTAAAATGCTTTAAATGTGTTTATGAAGTCAGGTATAATAAGGATGACTGCAATTTTGATTTCTTGAAATATAAAAAATTCACTTGGTACTAAAGGCATTGGTAAATGGAAAACAAAATAAAAATTGTTAAATTTATAATGGAACACGTAGAGTAGCCACTGTAATTAGGCCCTACCTGCTTTCAGTTCCAAGTCCTGACAACGATATTGGAAGCTGCAAATTGCATTCACGAGATATTTCTTAGGACTTAAGAAGGCCACATTCACTTTCAGAACGTCCGCTATAGAACACGTGTTTTATGTAACGTCATAATCGATGACAGAGAAAACGAAAATAAAAGTATTGTTTAATATTTTGAGGCACTTGTAGGAACTGACTTGATCTATCAGTTGTTGTCTAGAGTAAAACAATATTTTGAAAATCAATTTCTAGTTTTATGGTACATCATTGTCTTCTACAATATTCACACGAAAATCTTTTAAATTTTGATTCGATGTATCTCAAGACATTACTAGCCACCAGCTTCTTAATCACCACAAAGAAAAGAACCACACAATCTATACTACTTTTATTTTTAAGTTACCGTAAAATCAAGATATAAGTAGGTGAATTAAAATAAATATTAATAACATAAAACAGGCATTATGCAATTTAAAAAGAATTGTTGAATTGTATGTGCACTGTATTTCAAAATCACGAAAATTAAATGCATGACATACACCAATACTCTCAATCAGAAACACACTGAAATTTGCTAAAATAGTGAAAGATCAAGTAGTTACGTATATTTTTGAAAGAAATAAAATTTCTAATTGGAATTTCAGGGTTTCAATACATACACTCTATTCACTTTACGGACGAACTGAAAACTAAATTTCGGCCTACTTTTCAATAAGCCATCGCAGCGCACAATGCACACACTACATCCTGATTGTGTGTGTGTTTGTTCGAGTGGCACGGGGGTTATCCAGACATCGAATGCGTAAGGGCAGGTGGTAACACATGAATTACATTAGAGCGAATGACGCGAATAAAATAACTTTCCAACCAATCAGTGATGATACATCAGTGATGTCAGAGGATAGAAAATGTATGTAGGCCTTTATTTTTTCTCGTCATGGTGGTTAGAAAACTGAAAACAGAAATTTAATTTTGTGCCCAAATTTTAGTAAACATAGTTAGCTGATAATAAATAGTATTTACTTAACAAGAGATTTTTGTTTGTTATCATATGCAAATCAATACTTTTTGTGACTTTATTTCACACGTGAAAATGCCAAACATATGTGCAGCAAATAAACGAAAACATAAAATAATGTAAACTTTAATGTTTGTCGTACAAAAGATTAGTACGTGGCGGAAAGGAACTCTTTACACGTAAAAGTTGCATCACAATTGCGCGACAGAAGTGATACGAATGTCCGCGACGCGAATAACAAAATGAATCAGCCAATCAACACCAAGGTTTCTCTGACTTCAACACGTCCGCCTCGACGCTGATAGGATTACATATTTTGTTATTGCCGTCGCGTCTGTCTCGTAATTGTGGTGCCACCATATTTTTTGTCATATTTGTCGCACGGCACAAGAACTAGTGTTCGCAATAACTAAGAATAGTTAGTTTGTCATCGCGGGCTTCGTGATTCGAGTGTAATGTGGCACAGACTGGTGTGCAGGTAGAGAAGATATCGGCCTACCTGGACGAGCTGTCGAAGCCTGGGTTCCCGGGCGGCGCAGAGAGCATCAAGGCTCTGGCAGACGACGTGCACGTGGACGAGTGTACCAGCAGCACCAGGACGTCAGGGTAGTGTGGAGCGAGGTGGAAGATGTGGTGTTGATAGCCGGACTGTTCCAGCGGCTGGCAGCAGGGCAGGACCAGGGTAGACCTTGTCTGCACTACGAGAGTGTTCTGAGCGTGCGCCCGCTGACTCGAGCACTCTCCCCAGCCAGCAACAACTGAGACCTGTCTATCCCTCCTCGTCCTTGTACTGTTTGGTCTACTCACACACGTGTACTTATCAGTAAAACTATCAACATGGCAACATGTATTTAATTTCTTACGTATACACCTGATTTTCCAAGCCTTGAAACTCTTAGTGAATGGAAGTTTTCTCTTTCGAAAGACGATGTAAAAACAGTTGTTGTAGATTTTGTTACACGCTTGTTAGTACTTTATGAAGTACTAACAAACAAGTTACTTTTCATATGATTATTATTTGGTTTCATTCATACTTTTGAACTTAATGGGTATGAAAAGGTAATATGTCGAGCGAACGACTGGAATATTCAATCGTCGATAGTCTAAACTACACATCATAATTCAATGGGATTTCCCCTCGAGTAGATATTCTATTAGCCGACTTTTTTTTTATATAACACTGGGTGGCAGTATGTTTTACTTTCGAGTAAAAAATTAAAAACTGAATTTAGAAAAATAAGGGATGGAAACTACAAAACCCATAAGAAAGGAAAAACTGTTATAATTATAGTACGATAATTTTTAGGACTCCACAATAACCGAAATTCAAAAATATTTGCGTTATAATATTAAAATAATTTTAACATTTGTAAACTACTCGAGCAGAGGATTTCAGAGAGTAAAATTATTTTAAAATCAAAATGTAAGTATTTTTGATTCGGTTATTATAAAGTCTGGAATATTATCGTATTAAAAATTAAAAAAAATACAGTTTTAAATGGTTATGGATTTTGTGGTTTTAATCCCTTATTTTTCTAAATACCGTTTTCTAATTTTTTATACTTGAAATCAAAACATGCTTCCGCTACATTTCAAATATGTTTTGTGGTTATGTGCAGTCTCATCGTTACTGAATTACTCTTCATGTCGCAGCTAGTTTTGCCCAAAAAATAATCTAGGAACTTCGTTATATTTCACGAACTTAAAAATATAATTGTACATGCAGTGTTGTTGATAACTTCTCAGAGATTAGTATAGGCTACTTGGCGTCTTCGTTTTTTAAATAACATTTTCTAGAAATGTGTTTTGGGTGCGGTACAGGCTGTGGCTGTATAGCAGTGTTATTTAAAATTCTGGTTTATATTATTGAAAATGTAACTTATATATATGTGTATATATGTGTATATATATATATATATATATATATATATATATATATATATATATATATATATATATATATATATATATATATATATATATATATATATATATATATATATAAAATTACGTATAAATATGTTGAAACACTTTTACTATAACAAATTGCGATTACTGAAATACATGAATTATACGAAGCAAAACGTGAAGTTTAGATTCGGCCATACTTCACACATTTCTTGCACAGGTACAGAATTTAAAATACATAATCTGGCTTTATTTATTTTCTCAGCGTTGTAATCCGTAGAAACAATGGTTTTTATTGTTACATGTCAGCCAGTATATTACAACTATTGCTATTTAATAACGTATTTTAATTTTGTTGGTGAAGATTACTTACTTTTATTTATTAGAAATCATAACATCATTTTGTTTCAGTTAAACAGCATAGTTTAATACGGGCCACATATTTTAACTTTGTAAATTCAGTTTCCTAGTTTTCTAGATAAATTTAAAAAAAGTTGAACTAATAATAAAATGTAAGTGTAAAGATCTTAGCTATCACGAAACCAGCAGAAAATTCACTAACACTCAATGTTATGCTCAGAGCTGCAGTTAAGTTAGTGATACACGACAGGTCACAGCTGAAATGGTTCGTGTTCTTACATTCTGGCTGCTGCTAATAATGTATGTAGTCGAATAAACCCTGGCATTGTGGCTGAACATGGAGAGTCTGAGGTGCTTTAACCGACTCTACAATGAGACGTTCGGTACGTTCATCATTAACACCACTCAAGATTATGCAGCGAAAAGTACTTAGAACAAAGATCATATGAATACCATCTTACTTGTATCTGGCAAGAGAAACCTAAATAACAAGTACAGGAATGTACTGTTGTTTAGAAAAAAACTAATGCAATCATATGATATCCAAATTGAGTATTTTGGAAATGTTGATTGGGTATATTATGAAGGTGGAGAAATAATCGAGCCACACGCTGTAAGAATTCTTAGATTTTCAAGGGAGTTCGCATTTTATTGTGTTCCATCATCACGAACTGCGTTCTGCCAACCACTGGTCAAATTGTATACAATATACTACGAAAGCGTGTCACTCAAGGAAATTCTGTGCTTGGAAACGATACTTAAGGATGATAAACACTCCCGAAATGTAGGCTTTGAAATGAGTTATTACCAAACAAGACATGAACAGATTTGTATTTAATTAATGATATTCAAACTTTACGTAACTTACAGCTTTGAATCTGAACTTTAAAAATAATTTTCTACTCTTGTTCGCCGTTTGAAGACGAAAGTGAATCACATTTTCGTAGCCTTCTTCGTTTTTTCGTAAGGAATCACCTTACACTAGCTTTACCGTTAGTTACAGAACGTTTACCACTGAGCAGATTGCAGAGTTGTGTTGTAAACGGGTAAACACTAATCGTACAGCAAGTAGGATAATGTTCCAGTAGGTTAACCAGCGAAAGAATGACTTCAATGAAGAGCGAAGTCTTATTAACTTCACGTAATTATCTGGGAACAGACTAAACCTCACTCGCTTGTACAGCCTTGAATCCAAGCAACCGTATACTTGACAACCAGCCCTTATGTGATGTAATTTACGTATTTGATTGCTTCTGTGTGGAAGTTCTAAATATTGACCAAATGTACTAACCGTTGCAAGCTACGATACTGTATACTATTGGAGACGTTGGATGACAGTTTTAGTGAAATTCGTGTGTCATCAAAAAAACTATATCCGTGCAAGACACGCAGCTTAGCACTAAATCTATTAAATAAATGTTAATACATAAATATATATTTATACATATGTATGTAGTTATAAAATGTATCCATACCACAAATGCTCAGCTGTAAGTGTGCTGAAACGTACGCGTTTAGCCAATAGATAAATGTTAAAAAATATAACGTACATACACCCTACCTAAGGCAATGGTTTGTATTTCCCGCCGCGTTTTTCTTAAGTCTAGTTCTGTGTACGCCTGCTAGGGGCGCTGTAAATACTGTAGTGTCCACTACTATTACGCTTTATATTCTATATATTCTCTTTTCTATGCTTATATTTTTGTGGTTAGGCTCAGAGATAAGATAATAGTATGTTTCTCTAATCTCTGGTTAGGCACAACACGCGAGTGTCAACATTAAAAGTTTGGGCACACCACACCTAAATTTTCAGTTCTCTCTGTTGAACTCGGTATGGCCTCGCTTCAGCCCGATGAAAATTACCACGATGCATCATTTATGGATGTGTTTCCCTCGCGTGGAGCAGCGCAACAGGTTCATATATTACATGTCTTTCAGTTTCACTGATCTGCCATTGTCAGCATGTATTTGTGCTGGTAGTGGTTGCAGGATAAAATTACCGTATGAAAATATGATGGGTTTTACAGGTGCATTTGTTTAAAATTCAACCTTATCATCTTTCACGATCAGTTACCTTACGGAAAGTAAATTGCCTTGCAACCAGACCGGTTCTCACTTGATCGCACGATTGTTTCATTGTACTTGTTTGTCGTAGGGCTAATAAATAAGTTTCTTTAAATTTTATTTTATCCGCCATGTCATTTTACGCTTTGACGCGTTAAACCTCAATAGTGTGAGTCAGAATTGTGGCAGACAAAATCCAGAAAGTCTTATTTTATTAATTATTTAATAACGGTAGTTAGGTAGTTAAATGTTATTTTATTTAGTCGTCAATTTATTCGGATACCTGTACGTTTCTACAGGAAACCATTATAGCATAATACAATAGGCTATATAAATAATGTACAAATATAGTCAGTTTAAAAATTGTGATAAAATTTAGAAACTGCGAAACGGGCACGGAAAAATAAATAGAATCTTCTCTTCTCTCTCCTGCAGTAATCTGACCCAAATGAATAGCGTTTAATTTCTGTGTTTGTAGATCATATAAATCGGGACTAAACTATAATATGGTTGCGTGGACGTGGGTTCATTGCAGACTATCCGCCTCGTAGTGTTCCTTATTGCTATTCTAACGGTGATTGGCATGTTGCACGCTGGTGGCCGCTGGTTGTATCACCGCTTGGTTACTCCGTGCCCCAGGAAGATACCTAGGTATGTGTACAAGCCCTATTGTATGCATGAATCTTCTCTCACACAGGTAGTTGTACAGACACTGACAGGATAAAACACAGGTAGGCTATGTATTAAAAGTCATTTTGTCAAGCTGATGCATGTACCTTCTCTCACAGGAAATTGTACAGAAAATGACATTGACTGTACATCAGAAAGTAACACAAGTATGTGTCATAAGCCATAATTTCCTTTATGTATGTATCTTCTAACTCAAAGGAAGTTGTAAATACACTGATATAATCTCCACTTCAGGAAGTAACACAGACATATAATAAAAGCCGTTTTGTTATTCATATACCTTCTCTCACAGGAAGATGTACCGACAATGACATAGTCTGCACCTCAGCAAGAAACACAGGTATGTGTTAATAGCTATAATTTCCTGTCTCTATATTTTCTCTTCCAGGAAGTTGTGAACAAATTGACATAATATCCACCCTAGAAAGAAACACAGGTATGTGTGAAAAGCCATTTCGTCATGCACTGATCTTCTCTCTTTCACAGGAAGTTGTATAGACACTAACGTAATCTGTAGCCCAGGAAGAAACACAGTTATGTGTTAAAAGCTATTATATCCTGCATGTTTCTTCTCTCCCGCAGAAAATTGTAAATAAACCGATATGATCTGCACCCTGGAAAGATTCACCGTATGTGCTAAATGCTGCCCTGTCTTTCAAGTATCTTATTTCTCATTGTCAGTTGTGCAATCAATGGAATAATTGGCACGTCTGTTGAGTTTAAAATGGTAACTGATCTCAGATTACCTTAAGCTGCATTGTATAAAACAATTTTTATTCTGATCTTCGGTCAAAGTTAACTTAACTTTTAACCACCGATGTTCATGGTTTAGGCAAATGATCTTATTTGCAATAATTGCATTTGTTTACAAATACTTTTAAATGAATTACATTTTAATTCCTGCTTGGTAAAAATAAATTGCAGTTCATGAGAACTCAATTTTGTTTAAAATGATTTTTCATTGATATATTTTCTCGCAAAATATTAATCCTGAAAACTTGTGTGTGCCAATCGAAGGTGGCGTTTTAGCTTACGATGTGAACATTTAACTTTTAATTTTAATTGAATTAACTTGAAAGTATAAAGTTAAAGCGTTGTAATGCAGTGTATCAGTTGTTTGACTTGCCAATCAAACTCTTTTGTCCACATAGGCTAAAGCTCCTATGCAGCGAAACGCCAAAGTACTTACGTTGAGTGGCTTGCTCTATATTTTGTCCATCTCATCTGTGTCTGTTCATCATTCTCTTACTTGTAGAACCCGATTGTAGTTTAACTGAAAGGATGTAATATTTCCTAATAAAACATTCCTGTTATGTTATAGTTGCTTTTAAAATTACACGTTATGCAAATTGTTGATTTCTGATTTTATGTAGACACACAATGGAATCCATGAGACTATAGTAAGCAGGATTATCCACAAAGTTACCCATTAGCCTATATAATTCAGCTAATTGAGAGCTTGATAATATGGTTTCAACTAATGAAGACAAAATATGTAGGGCTTACATATAGAAATTTTAATAATTGCATAATATACAGCAGTAGACCTATAATGAGCTTACAAATTACCATTAAGTACATTAGATTATTGGTGAAAGTTAAGTATACTGTTGGGACTCCTTTTACTGTATTTGAGCTGGGGTGGAGAAGGGCACATTTAGTTTAATGTCTTTCTTAAGGCAATGTATGTTTTTTTCTTTGCTAAAATGTTATTTTTTGTTCACGTATGTATTACTTGTCTTTGTAAATCGTATGATGAATTCTATTGCAACTTCATTCGTTGCTCAAAAACAGATTACGTAATAAATACAGTACAATGTATCGCACTTTTTTGCGATGTTAAAACGATAATACTTAGGTGTACCGGTAAAATCATTCTGAAGGACTCTCGTTTGCGTAGAAATAACTTTTCATACTTCTTTAGAATAATGATAACAGTTCGCCTTAAAACATACATAACCATAGCTGTTTTACCGATGCAAGGCAAAGGACAATTATCTTTAATTAAACTGTAACACACAAGTCAAGTTCCCAATAGTCAACAAACACACTGAAAGATTCTAACAACTTTTTCGAAATATAGATACTACACCACACATGACGAATAACAGCTTCCGGTAATATATTTCATACATGCTGCACGACAATCACTTTACACTTGTTCGAAATTATGACGATCTGCCAATAATACAAAAAAATTTAACTCGCAGACAATTGGCGAAAAGCAAAGATAAAATTAATTTCATGTTAAACGTACATAAAATACATCTGCATAATGACTTCGTTATTTTCGACCAATCAAAAAATCGTTTACAAACCACCTTACCGTGCTAAATTTGATCTTACAGTCAGTAAACCAGAGATAATTTTATTGAACAAATCCTTTACGCAAGTCAGTTAATAGTTAATCTCTAGTCACGCTTGATCTTATGTTAGTTGTATTGGGATCAAGGAAATATTTATGCTAGGGGCCATGTAGGATGTACAGGTACTATGTGCTGAGAATATGAGCTGACTGCACCACTTCTATTTTACTTTGTGGATCGACGGTACACCTAGGCGAGAGCTGATGAACGCCTATTTTCCTGTGTAAAGTGGTCTGTCTCACAAATGGATCTATTGTCAATGTTTCAGTTACTCCTGGCCTGGCCTTACAATTCAATTCTCCTGATAAATACAACCCTGGGTCCTCTCCACCAGATTAAATCAAGCAAAATATTTTAGCATTACTCAGTGCTAATTCTAAGCTTTAGTTTTTAGGTTGTGACGGCCCTTGTTTTTAAAATTTGCTAAGGAACATTATTATTCTTGAGCTTCAATGCCTTAAAAAAAAAAAAAAAACCTTCTTCTTCTAGGAATGCTAAAACAACGCATTAAAAGCGACTATCCCTGTAACTTGGATACCTACTTAGCGTCGAGTTTTTAAACACAATTACTACTAAAATGAAACGCAGTGGGCATCAGCAGTAGCCGGAAACCATTCATAGCGCAAGTCAATGGAGACCGTTATTGTAACACATTCTTCCATCATTCATTGTAATATGATCCAAGCATGCCATATAATGGGTTGTCTCTCGCCATCTGCTAAGTGTGCAGTAGCAAAACATATGTCCCCATTAAAAATGTCTTCACAGTGACAAAGGTTTTGTTTAAGCTGACTTCTGTACTAATGTTTGTTATTACCACATCACCAATACACTTAACTTTTTTTAAAAAAAAATTGCTGATTATTGAGAACCAAGACAATTTTATACATACATACATACATACATACATACATACATACATACATACATACATACATACATACATACATACATACAGAATGTTAATTAATGACGTTTAAAAATCTCTGTCATGCTGTAAGGGATGCTAAGACGAGTAAAATGATACAGGACACTTGGTGTCGCAAATGCTGGGAAGTGCTTGAAAAACGGCACATAAGTTGTGGTCTGTGAGATATGAATACTACGTTTGAATGACAACAACTGGCGCATTTCGTGACTTTTCCCCATTCACTCTAGCTACTCTCTTGGCTTGTGTGTGTATTAGGAGTTAGAACCACAGTAGTACAGAAATTACTAGTCTGGCAGTGGTAGTACGCGGGTGATGCCAACGGAATCGAACCGAATGGGGCTTAAGCGGGAGGCTAGTATTTTTTTCTTTTACAGATCTGTGGCCCAAAGAACTGTCAGATCTGCCCATTTTAAGCACTGGTCGACTTTTCGAAAATAATTATTTATTACATCAACACAGATTTTGAACCTCACATATCAAAACTTATGTGCCGTTTTTTATGCACTTCCCAGCATTTTCAGCACAAAATGTCCTGTATAATTTTACCCGTCTTAGCATCCCCTACAGCGTGATGGAATGTTTTAAACGTCATTCATTAACAGCCTGTATGTGTGTGTGTGTGTGTATATATATATATATATATATATATATATATATATATATATAATTAATTTTATTACAGTGTATCGACGGACAAATTTTGCTTTGGGCTTAAACAGGTATGTTACTACAACAATGTCCACCTTACTTCTATCTCTGTATTTTACTGGCTAGGTAGACGATAATATTTATGATTATCATTCCTGTAAACATAATTGAGAGTAAAATTGGTAAACCCTTCTGTACCTATGTGGCGTTATTTCAACAGAATGTATACATTTCTGGGAATTAGTGGGCAAATTCCTTGGAATGGAGCATCTTATTCACAGTTTCCGTTTTATGACAGATGATTGTCAAATACCTTTATCTAATTACCACCACAAGCGTGTGTGGCTCTGTTCGAATGCCCAGCAAGTGCCTTTATGCCTTCAACATGCTTCACCACCTACTGAGTGAGTTATTTGCTCTGTCCGACAATTGATGTACAAAGATTTAGACATCACTACTGAAAGTCTTGTAGATGTGAGAATGGAACAGAAAGATTGCACGCTATATCAGTGTTTTGTGAGTAGAGGCTAATGCAGCAAAATTTATCCAGCTAGATGGAATCCTTAACTTATTACCTAGCAAATCAATGTATTAACGTCGTCTTTTTGGCACAATGAACTCTGTAGTAATATATTTTGATGCTAGGCGGCACTTTGGCACATTACGTGTATACTCATGACCAACACATCATGTACCGGATCATATAGTCTTCTGTGACTCCCTCATATAAAACACGGAATCAGTGTTCACTATATGTTTACATTATTTTTCTACATGTCCTTCGTGATTCTCGAATAGTGAACCTGTCTTAAATTTTTTCAACTGAGACAGCTTTCTGTTTTGGGCAATTACATTTTTTTTTCACCGTTGTAAACCTATATTCATCAACATTGAACACTAAGTTTTCTGTATTGTACCTGTCAACAGTGTTTTCTAGTGGGTCAAAAAATTCTTAACCTACTCCGTACTGAACCAATTTGCTCAGGCCATTAACATACCTTCTGGCCAACGGAGGGAAGGATTCGGATTTATTTTCACAAATGAAAATAACCACGTTTACTGTCCAATTTTTCTGTTGGTTAAAGTTTTGGGGTACTTCATATCATTTGCAACATCGAAGGACATGATTGATAATGAATCTAAAAAAATCCCTCCTCAATAAGAAGAATGGGGCTACCGGTAGCTTTTTCTGTCATTGTAGTAAATTTTGCCTGCCTACCGAACGATTTTAGTGTATTTGAGAATACATTTTTACTATCAGCGTGTCTCTTTATTGTTGCCGTCATATACACTAGTGCATTCGTTGAGGCAATAATCACCGTTCTTATAAGCTGCCGGCGCCATCTGCAAATTGCTCTCACTCCATTTCCCGTAAGGCCCCTTCTCGTTACGAAACACCCTCCCCCCCAATACCAATAAATGCTTCAATGCTTTCCTCAAATGTAGTAAGACCTGCTCAAGGTAAATCCACTATAAAACAAAAACATATACAAATGTAAACAATTTACGGGCCGATTACATTTACTGTAATTAACTGTGTCTAAATAGTTCCCTTCCAGATTCCTAAATTGGACTAGTACAAATTAGGGGACACAGTTTGGTCCAAATTTGGCAACTGGTCTCCGTAAAGAAATACACAAATTTAAAGAATAATACTACAATTTGATATTTGTAACAAATTAAATTCACACACATATATATTAATGCGTGTGTACATGTGTATATATATATATATATAATACACAAATATACAAATGTATGTATATGTGTGTACATGTATATATACATATACATACATACTCACATAAATATACAAAATTTATTTTAACTGAAAGCTGAAATTTGGTACATAAGTTGACATTTCTGACATAACCAGGCTTTCCTCATTGCAGTCTTTATCACTGACGCCAAAGACCATTAGCGACAATCATTGTCAAGGACTGACTTGACAGGTGAGAAAGTCTGAGTAGTAATTGCCCATGGCCAATTTCTTCCAATAAATTCCTGCTTGCGTTGTGAAATATGTTAACGAAAATGCCTATTCGGCATCAAAATTGTTTTTAACTTTACAAAACATCAATGCAAGCTGGTTTGTGAAAATTGGAATGATTTGGAAAAAAATAATAATAACCAACAAATTTTCTCCTATATTAATTACCACATATTTCGACACTGTAGATAATGTAATTATATCGCTGCAGTGCAATCACCAAACACTGTAAAAAAGTTTTGGAACTATGAAAAGTTTTCAAAGTGCTCAATCATGAGTGCTTCAATTACACGAGGAGATGTTTCGGCTTACTCTGAAGCTTGCCAATCATACTGAGAAAAACAGGTACCTGCATTACTTATATCCTTAGACATGTTCATTATAAAGTCAGAATATGTGAACGCATGTAAATTTCGTATAAGTACGCCATACTCTTTCCACATGCTGAAGAATGTCCTATAGGAGGTAAAGATTCTGCAAGTAGTTGACTAATAGGACTAGATCTCCGTGACACTCTTAGCTGCAGAGTGTGGTGTTGCTCCTGGCTGTAGGCTGATGGACATGGATCCAAGAAAGCAGATGTCGACAGACTTGCTCTACACGGCTCTGGAGGAGGTGAAAGTGTTGCCGTTGGCTAACAACGGTGATTCAGTATTTGCGGCGTTGGCGCATCAACTACGACGCGGCAAGCTCGGGATAGAGGTGTGGCCAGCACGTCTACGCGACAGGGTCTGCTACCAGCTCTTCCGCGACATCTCTGGGTACTGGGACCTTCTGCTCGTCAGCACCTCCTCCCACGGCGAGCTGTTCGACTCGCTGCCCTCTGACGACGTGCGCATACTCAAGTTCCTTCACCGGCTGCGACAGCCAGGGTTTCCGGGCAGCACCGAGAGCATCCAGGCCGTCGCCGACTTGTATAAGGTGGACATCGTCGTGTACCCTGAGAACAAAGAGTCGCACGTGCTTCATTGTCGACGTGGCGGCGCCAAGGCAGCCATCGCAGTGGGACGACGCTTGCTCATGGACGCCAGAGGACTGCTGTTCCCGCATTACGACAGCGTGCTGGAGGCGTCGTGTCGAGGTGATCCCCAACGTGGTCAGCCTCCCATGGTTTCCTACATCATTGACCTGGAGTTGTTCTAACTATACAAATCACGCTACCGTTGTACCTTGGTCTTACAAAAATACAATTCTCTGTCTTCGCAAGAAACTGTATTTGTTTCATCTGTCTGAAGAGATCGTAGGTAAATGGCCACCTTTTTCTATCGAGAAGAATTCACGAAAACTTGTAACACCACTTCATATCACTTTCTTGAATGTAATTGTATGTGTTTTTGCGCCAGACGGTAAGTCGTAGCTGTTGTGATATATTTTAAATTGGCTAAGTGTGAAGAAAATCTGTTTCCCCCACAGAAATCCGTACAATAATTAGAGGAGAACGCTAAACTTGCACATGGGATGTTTAGATCTATCACGTAACATTATTAAGAAAAAAAAACGGATATCCATACAGGTGAAGCAAAAAGTGTAGATCAAATGTGAAACATTACTTTTTAGTTTACACTAGTTACTGAAACACTTAACTGTCACCCAAGGCAGAGTCAGAAATCAGATCTCGGTAGTGTGAGATAGTCAGAGAAGAAATTGTGGTTACTAGCAGCCCCATACCAGACAAATCGTTGTTCTCTGGACGCGACGCAATGCTGACATGCGATAAACTGGTTGTCCAGAAAAAACTGCATAATTAGCACATCATGTGAATCCTGGACTAAACTGGGGACGAAAAGGTTAGTGACAAAATCATGTACGATGACATTTTAAATGCACAATGTGGCTTTCTCCGTGCATTGTTGTCTCATTGTGCATGTATGATTTCGTAATACAAAATTTTGTAACTTAAATTTTCGTATCTAATTTAGCCCAAGATTCGCATGCCATGATTATTATGTGGTTCTTTCTGGAAATTCTGTTATTCGCCAGGTTGTCGGTGAACATTGTACTATGTCCCGATAGTAGACGATGACCAGTCCGCGCAAACAGCAACTACCTCCACGTTTCCCATTTACGAAAAAGTGAGGCATCCCCTAACTCCTCCATGTATTGAAATAAAGCTGTTTGTTAATGTTTTAACGCATGGTTTCATCAACGACCTTAGATAATTCGTATTTGACAAGACTTCTTCTGAGACTATTAAAGACTGAGGGCAATCAGAGAACCCACAGAAATATAAAACACACAAGTAACATGAGCAGAAAGATGGTTATAAATTAAACAACCTATATATACATATTTTGATTGAAAACTCTTTGTACTTCATACATTAAACGTTATTAACGGCGTTCATTGCCGTGTCAGCCATAAATAAGTCTCGAGATGAAATATGCTGTGAAGCAGGAGATGAGAAACTCAGAAGAGTAGATGAGAAATTAGAGCTAACTTAACAGGTCAATCTAATCCAACCATAGTTGTGCTGCACGTAAAAATGCGTCTTCTGACGCATATAGATTGATACGGGTATTTATTGATAATAGCGTAACCAACGTGGCAGTACGTAGAAAGAGATGACGCGCAGCATCCATTGTGTGTGATCCATTATAGTGAGAATGGACCACTCTTTTTGGTTTGAGATTATTGTGGAAAATGTACTAAATACCCGGAAAGGGAATGGGTTGTTAATATCACAGCAGGCTTAGTAGAAGAGATTCGAGCTATAGGGTAAGGATTATGTGTGAAAAGTTACATGTTTATATTATTTTCAATAAGAAAATAAAGTACAGCTTCATAGACGTTCAAGTTAGGTGAATTAAGAATGCATTCTCTATAATATGGTGGAAAATGGCCGCAAACCATTAATTGTTTATAAATCTGGTTCCTTGCTTTCATTACGTTGCACTGAAACAGTATGTGATCGAGGTCCTGTTACGGCTAACCACAGTCACATATAGGAGAATCTGTGAAGCTCAGTTTTTTGAGGTGGCATTCAAAACACCTATGGTTCAATCTTGAACGAAATATGTAGATAGCAAATTTCCTTCCATGTGTCACAGCACTGAACCGTGATTCTGACTGGAGTTTATTATGGACCTGTAGATGTTGAATTCGCAGTCAGTGCTCAAATATTGCGTATTACGTATCGTGTAGTGCTCGGTAGATGTTCCATTGTAAGGTGAACAATAGATTCACCTTCCAGATAAGCCAATTTTTGCGGGTTTGTCAACCGTTTCATTTTCTTTTATCACCATATGTCCTGAAAACCATATACGATTAATTTATTTTCCTTGCTGTTCCTTATCATACACTATGTGTTTAATGGTCAATATGAGATTTGAAATGCCGCCAGAAAGACTGGGAGATGATATTGCAGACTCAATAGGCTTAGAATTGGCCGATAAGAGCAGCCAATCACAAGGACATTGGTTCGTGATTGGCTGAAAACATCAACCAATTAAAGAGAGCAGCACACCAGAGACAACCATTTAAAAGGACCATCCCATCCTAGTCAGTATAAGTCAAGTCCTGTTTTCCACCTGATGATGGTGGCTGCAAATACTGTCGAAACGTCAAAGAAGCATCCTGTGACGCAGCTCAAGCCCAGAAGCCAAGAACATTGCCCGCGAAAGCCTGCAATCCGAAATAAGTAAATACATGTATTTTGAATATAAATCATAACTTACTTTGTGAGCATGGTTTTCTACGCTGTTGACGGAAATTTCAATAGCTCACAGTTATTATTATACTGCATGTGTCATTCTAAATGTAGCCTAATGTATTTGTAAAATGATTTTCATGTGAGCATTCAATAATACTTATTCATTTATTGTCTGAGAGAGACGTGATTTTTTGTTTGTTTTGATCCTATTAGAGGCCAGTATCACTCTTTAGCCTACGCGATTGTCCTACCTCTTGGCTCAGAGATTAGGCTCGCGATCGCTGCACTAGGATACCTGGTTCGACTGGGGAGGAAAATTCTGAGTTACCTCCCGGTTGTGTTGTCCCATCATTTGCATCCTGTGGCGAACCACCGTAGTTATCACCCTCGATTAGTCGTGCCACAGGGGTTCCACTGAGGCTCCAGCCGGTCTTCATCATATTCTTCATCCGTCACTCTATGCTATCGTTCGTAAAATTTGGTCTTTATACGTCAATCGGCGTTATTTTGTACTGAACATACGCCCACATATTACTAACATAAACAAGAATATTAATTTTTAAGGGCGTTCAAATGCGATAAAACCATAATTTTATATATTTTTTATAAAATAGTGTTAGCTTTGCTGACGATACTTGTTATTACATATTCCTCTTATTAAACAATTTTAGCTCTCATAGTTTTCTCATAACGGCGCGTCAAAGTCAACAGTATCTTGTTACACTGCCATTCAAATAGTTGAAACAAATTAACTTACTTAAATGAAATAATTCACGGCCAATAAACAACCCGTGGGCTACGTAATAAAGCAGTTAGAAACCTATAAGGTAATATATTGAATTAAAATAAAACAAATAAAATAAAAAAGTTGAAAATTTAGCCATTTTTAAAATACAATAACAGTTCACTGGAAGTTATTCTTATGTTTTGTTGCATAGCCCATGGCATTTTATTTCACTGTGAACTATTTCATTTAAGTGAGTCAAATGGTGTTTACTATTTGCATGGCAGAGTAACACGCACATTTTGACTTTGACGCACCGTTACGAGAAAACTATGAGTATACAGCAATTTTCAACACCATGTTTTAATTATTAATGTGTATCAGATATTTTTTCTTGTTTTAGACACAGAATGTGACTAAATTAGGGTCTTATGCAATTTTTTTATCTCTCATAGTTAGAGAAGGTGATTTATCGCGGGTAAAGTTGACTGTTTGTTAGGCTTCAATGTAATGTATTCATTTCTGTCGCTTTTATTTCGTTACTGGTGAGTCCCTATTTGACTGGGCCAATGACAGATCTGGTGCACTACGACTGGACGTCTGTGATTCGTCTATAAACAACTAGACTGTTCGGCCAACAATGCATGACGCAGAATGCTACACTGATTTGCAGAATACGCTGGCAGAAAACATTCTAGCGATTTTCCACCATCTCTATGAGTTTCGCATAATGGCTTGTTGAAGTCAAAATTTCATGTTTCCGTTTAAAGGACGACACTAAAACCAACTGACATACCCAACTAAAAATATTCACAGTGTATAAAGACGCCACAAGCTATAATGTCACGTACGTAAAAACAAAGAATGAAAACTTTTTGTATTAAAATGAAAATGCTGAAATATAAAATAAAAAATAGAATAATTCAATGTTTTTTTAATACAAAAGTATTTTAATTTATGATTTAACATAGCTAGATTTTTGCCTACAAAATCGTTATTCGCTAAGAATTTTTTTCAGTTTGGTATGTGAGTTTGTTTTTGTGTCGTCCTTAAAACGGAAACGTGCAAATTTTGGCTTTAACGAGCCATTACGCAAAAACTGTGCAAGATAAAAGTTTTATAAGAGAAACATTAAGTCACATTTTGTGTCTTAAACAAGAAAAAAACTACTGGTACAAATATAAAAATAAAAACATGGTGAAGGAAGGCGTGATGATTCAGCGCAGTAATGTTTACTGCATGTGTTTCCTTCTTAGAGTAAATATAGGTAATATTACCTCTATGGTTTCCTTCAACGACATATATATATATATATGTGTCTGTAGCATAGAGGTAATATATAGTAGAGGGAGCATTACGTCACAAATGTGTGTCCAACATGGTCTCGAGAGTTTGGTGTTGTTTATTTATGTTTTCTCGTCGTAAAAATGCAGTCGTGTTGTTTGAAACTCATGGCGTACCTTCCAGAATATATATTTAGTGATGTGGTGTCACCAAGATCTCGGTTCAAAACCTTATAGTAAG
>PNEQ01099398.1:0-68480 GCA_003012365.1 Medauroidea extradentata | reverse complement strand
CATTATTTAGTGGTTTATCTTGATGTAAAATGACTAATTCATCTTGTATTGAGATTTTTTTCTGAAGTGAGCTAATCTCTTCTTTGAGAGAATTCATTTGTGCTATTAGCTCACTGATTTGAATATCCTTGCAGTCCTTTGCTCCACCTATGTTCTCTTGACTTTTTGTGGGTGGATGTAGATCACTGACGGTTTCACTTCTTAACTATAAACCCGTAGGCGTAAATGTATCGTCTCCGTAGAGGAGCGCGATGAAAACTCAGCTTAGGCAACCCCGCCGCACACCACATGCTGGCACGATTTAGAGTTTAGTGCGCGCAGCAAGGTTCGATGTATCGTTGCACCATGCAGATTAGAGCATTACACTGCCCTGTCGAAGGTCTTTGAAGTCCCCCATCCACTACCCCCTGTTCCCTAGCATTCCCTTTCGCCGCATAACATTTTTTTTTTTTTTTTTTAAAGAGGTGTTGAGCAATGAGTCGAAACATTTGGTTGAGGAAAGTGCTTGTTCTCCCCCCATACCCCCGCCCATCCCACTCACTTAACTTGGTGGTAACGAAGGAATGAAACAATTGAGTCAACTTGAACTCTTTTATCCATGTAATTAAACCTACCCAACAAACAATGAAATTTTTTTTTACATTTGCTTTATTTTAAATCTCTTTACAGAAGTAGTTCAAAATGTCGTCCTCCTTGTTCAACACAAAGTTGGCAACGGCGAAGCATGTTTTATTCTCTCCAGCATTCCCGGTGAAGCTCGAATCCTGACAAAGGCTTCTTGGATTCTCTCTACAAGGGTTTCTTGGTTTGGAACTGGAGTTCCGTAGACTAGAGATTTGACTAAACCCCATAAAAAGTCGATGCAAGTAAGGTCTGGTGACCTATGGTGCCATGGTACCTGCCCTCCACGTCCAACCCATCGAATACCAAAAATTCCCCTCAGGTACTGTCGCACAGCAAGCGAAAAATGTGGTGGAGCCCCATCGTGTTGGAAAAACATTCCCTGCCGTACGTTTAAAGCAATCTCTTCAAGGAGTCCAGGCAGATCGTTTTGCAAGAAGCCGAGGTATGTAGGACCGTCAAGTCTCCGGGGCAAGAAAAATGAGCCTACGAGATGATTGTCCACATTACCAGCCCAAACGTTCACCGAGAAACTGTCTTTGCGTGCTGTGACAAAAGACGCGTGAGGATTTTGATCCGATCACTCATGAGTATTGTGAGTGTTGAAAATCCCATCTTGTGTGAAGTGCGCCTCGTTAGTAAACAAAACGCAACAATCAGGATTTGCTTCCGCTTGACCAATGTACCATTGAGAAAAATTACTGTGTAGAGGATGATCAGCCGGGCCCATGGCTTGAACGTTTTGAGCGTGATAAGGGTGAAGTTGTTGCTCGTGAACAACTTGCCAAACAGTTCGGTGACTAACACCAACAACATGCGCTTCAGACCTTGTACTCGAACTTGGGTTGTTTCCAAATCTGTGAAGAATATCCTCCTCAAAGCTTGGTGTGCGGACTCTCCATGGTGCACCGGCTTTGGGTTTCTTTGCACACAGCGTACCCGTATCACGCAACCGACCGACAATCCTATGGAAAATTGTGTGTGATGGAAGACGGCGATCCGGGAGTCTTTCTTGATACACTCGACGAGCTGCTCTTCCATTTTGACCAGTTTCAATGTAATCAAGAACCATGTCGGTGTACTCACTGTTAGCATACGCCATCACTGCTTTGAACATCTCAACTCACAGTTAGACGCGAAACCAACACACACACACACACCAATTAGTTGACTACTAAACACAACCGTTCACTCCTGGTCGAAGTGGTGTGGTTGCTGTGTTTCTGCAGAAAAAGGCCGCGAAAGAGCGGGACTCTCAACCTCTTCCCGCAACATGGGAAGTCAGGGGACAGGAGGTAGGGTATGGGGGCTTCAAAGACCGTCAACAGGGCAGTGTAATGATCTAATCTGCATGGTGCAACGCTACATCGAACCTTGCTGCGCGCACTCCACTCTAAATCGTGCCAGCATGTGGTGTGTGGCGGGGTTGCCTCAGCTGAGTTTTCATCGCGCTCCCCTACGAAGACGATACATTTCCGCCTACGGGTTTACAGTTAAAAAGTGCTTGTTATGGCTCGTACCTGTCCTCAAGCGTTTTATCATGAATCAATATACATCCGGTATAATGGAATATTTAATTTACTTCTATAGTTTATTTATTGAAATCGAAAGGAATTTTAGTAGGATTTTGCAATTCGAATGGGTTTGCAATATATATATATATGTATATAAAATCACACACACCCATATACACAAATTTCAGAAGATTGATTTTTTATACTGTGAATATTGTTGGTCATAAATCTTAACTCAAGCTACACTGTTTATTTATTTTTTATTAATAAAAAATGTGTATTAAAATATTAATTAGTTTTATATGGTAACATATACAAGAATGCCTTTTAAACCTTATAAAATAAATATTTTTTTTGTTAATTTTAATATTAGATAATTATAATAGTCGAAGTATTAAAGTTAAAAAGTAACTGTCAAAACTTAAACAAAAATTATAAACGAAACCGTTACACGTAACAATAAAAAAAGCAAATATATCTTTAACCTTAAATGAGTCTTGGAGACCGCTAAGTACACAGAAACAAGAAGTTAACACTAGTGAAATTAATTAAGTAAGAGATTGCGCTTAACATCGAGGTCTTTAGTGCTGGTGAGGGGTGACGGAAGGTGAGTATGGAGTAGCACCGGAATGAAAGGGCGGGGGAAACGGGAGAACCCCCGAGGAAACCCCCCGACCAACGGCATCGTCCGGCACAATTCCCACATGCAAAAGTCCGGGGCCCGACCCCGCAGGGAATCGAACCCGGATCGCCTTGGTGGGGGGCGAATGGTCTGACCATTCGGCCACTGCGGCCCCCACTAGTGAAATTAAATTGACACATGTAGAGCAATACAAGATCAAATCCACAAGATGTTCGTATCAACCCAAAAATTGAATTTAAATGTAATTTAATATTTAGGCTTATATTTTGGAATATGTTATATATGTATACGCAATGTAGCCTATGTTAAGTTCGGTTGTAGTTAATTACTTTGTTTCAAGTGTGGTAATTTAGCTACCTTTGTCGTTTACTTAGTGGTCCTCCGACGTATTTATGGGTCAACAATAATTTGGAATTATTTTATACTTTTTAAGGGTTAATTTGACGTATTTTTTTAAATTTTAATTTGAGTATTTTCATTAAGGCTTTCCGTTAAGCTTGACTACGCATTTAATAATGTTAGTATTATTAGTATATTAACATTAACTTGGAAAATTACGAAAAACAATAATTTAGACAAAGTATTCGATGCTTCTAATAACGTTCAAGATTATAAATGTACCAGGACCAATGTTGTAGAAAAATAAAGCAAGTATAATTTACAGAACTGTTAAAAATTTTGGTTTTTTCATTATAACATGTCGTAAGTAAGGTGAACTAATCATAAATTTTCAAACGATAGCCAATGATCATAATTTAAGTGTAATTTTTGTATCTTTGACGGAACACCGTCTTTGCAGAATTTTATTTAAATGTGTGGTCTTAAAGGTTATGTTTTAGCTGCAAACTATTGCAGGACACTGAAAGAGAAGGAAGAAGTATGTATACTGGGAAAGATGTGAAATATAAGAAGAAAGGTAATATCAAGTATTGTAGTGAACAGGACCTTGAATGTCATTTTTTAACGATTCTTGCAATGGGGGCAAGGTGCAAACGAAATTAGTACTTTCGACATACGCCATTACAGCAAATGCTGTGTTGCAGAAAACCTGAGAATACACACAAACAGACAAGTAAACAAACACAAGTACTTTGTTTGCAACTGGCAAACACAAGTAGGCCCTAAACATACACAATTCCACAAGGAGTAAAGTCAGTTACAAGAAAATAACTAAAAGACCACAAACGAGCACCTAGACACCAAAAAACACATCAAGGAATAAAAAATTAGCATTTCTGCTTCCGCGTAAGCCACGTTAAAGCACTCGCCGAAGGGGTCTGCAGTTTTTATACCAAAAAGCTTGCGCAGAAACGTAATAGAACCAGCGATGAGAGAAAAGTACAGATTGAGCATTAACAACATATAATATTGAGACGAATCCCACTTAGTTTATTCAGTTAGCGTTATGGCGGAGTTGTTTCTAAGTGCAATCAGCTGTTCCTGTAGTTGCACAGAGAAATGAGGTTATGGTTGGACAAACCACAGTCGCATTATACTCGTTGCTGTGGTAATAAACAACATTTTTCACTTCGTTTCTGTCAACATTTTCGCTTGCTTTCAACCATGGAGGTAGGAATAGTCAGGAGATGGCTTGTTGTGACGTAGTTAAAGCCGGTTTTTTGGGTGCTCCATCATGGCTCTGAGCACGGTCGTAGAATTACAGGTCTGGACACTAGCCTATCTACCAATTCTATTGAGTTGACCCCTTTATGACTGAAAGCGCCACTAGTAATGAAGTGTTGTTTAAACATTGCATTATAGCCTCTTACTAGCAGTTCTCATATCAGCTCCGATACGAGTTTGCTCCTTGTAGTCCAATTTACGCAATGTTAAAACAACCCCAGAGTACCAGTGGCGCCAATCAGTCATAACGGGGTCAATTTTCAACTCCAAGTGTCCAGACCTGTTCCTCTATGGTCGTGGCTCTGAGGCGTTTTGAGGTGAGGTTATGGTTACTTGTGTTGATGCGCCTCTAAACAGTAAAAACGTCTCAGAGTAGTGCAAATTAGCAACGTAAGGAACAAAATTGACTAACAATAAAATTGTTTGGGCTGGGTAACATCATTACGAACTTTTTCGAATTGCGATTGGTTAAGGAACAGACGGTTGCCATAATGGAACACCCAAAACGACGGCTTCACATAGCTCTCATACATGGCCATAGGCAGGGCCACCCCCTGATTTCAACCCATAAACCTCTATGGTCAGTCGCAGCCACTGTGTTGGTGACATGACCATAACATTGCACGACTGATTCTGTTAAAAATGACGACGACGTGGGTTAACTAACTTTAATTCATCCCGAAAAGTGCTATAAAACCACATTCTTCATTTAAATTCTACAGCCAAAGGTCTAGTCCCCTATTTTCGTTTCCGTTTCTCATTCTTTTTCACTAAAACCGACTCCACTTTCGCTGTTTTTTTTTTCTGACCGAGCAAGGTGGCATAACGGTATTACATTGGACTCCTTTTCAGTTAGACTCCGGCCCTCTTGATTTAGGTTTTTCATGGTTTACCGAAATCGCTACATGCGAATGCAGGTATGGCTCCTTAGCAAGAGTCACAGCAGACTCCTGTCCAAACTTCCGCCATTGTACCAAGCTATGTTTCACTGTTTCTAATGAACTCGCTGTCGACGAGATGTAAAGTCCACGTACCTAACCTTATCTTTTAGTTTTCTGTTACACCGTTAGGTATCGTGCGAGTACGCACAAGGAGGAACGAATCATGTCACTTATAAAAATGTCTAACGAATGTGATGTGTTAAATGCTGTACCCATGTGTTTAACAGACTACAATAGAAATTAGGCATCGTGTGAAACGGGCTGCGCGGACAGGTGTCTGTGCGCCCAGTGACGAACTGTCTCATTACTATGTTTGAACGATGGAGTCGGCAAGTTGGCAGCGCGGGTCAACAGCAAGGGAGGAAGACAGGGTCATAACCCCGCCCATGTCAATACTCTTCGGCTAGTAAGTCGCTCTGTTACACCTTCTTCCCTCCTTCCTCACTTCATAACTACATTACCGCCATCTCGAACATTGACTTCCGCAGCCAGGCAACGAATTTCAATGTCTGCACTGGCGAACTCTTGGCAGGGGGTAGGGCGGAGTAAACGGATTGTACGAAGAGGGGTAGAGGTAAATATCAACACAGGTAGTTTAAAAATAAATCCAACACGAGTTTACTCACTGCTAAAAGTGAACAGAGCTAACTCGATCAACAAATCCATCAACTTTGGGCTAAACCTACTGAGAGGGTCACGTGGGGCTAGCAGGTGGTTCATGCGAAATGTAACACTACCAGAGCCTCAGTGAAGTTGTGCACAGAGTTCAAAATATAAAATAAAGAAACTTGAAACTAATATTGTCAGTGGCGTATCATGGTCGTGCTCCAAGGCATGCGGTGATGAGCAGTGATTATACTCAACACTGAATTGTCTGTGAGACCATTAGACTTGTAGCAGTTACAATCGTCTTCCAGTAGCGTACAAGAAGCAAGAACATATAGTCCAATAGTATTCCTGGGTTTACACAACACATGTTTATTGGATATGACAGGTAGGCACATTGAGTCCACGTGCTCAAAGTGTATAGTCGGAGCTTACATTGCATGCCTTGGAACACGACCACAATAAACTCAGGTACTAGACATTAGAAACTTTTCTATGTATGGTGAAGTAAACTTTTTTTTTGTGCAGTTTGTTCCGGGACGTTGGGTCGCGGTGGCTGATTGATCAGATCACTCGCCTCTCACCAAGATGAACCGGGTTCGATTCTCGGCGGGGTCGGTGTCAGGATTTTCGCATGTAATAGTTCCGGACGATGCCGCTGGTTGATCGGTTTTCTCGGGGATGTGCCGTTCCCCCCCCCCCTTTATCTTTCCGGCGCTGCTCCATACTCGTCTCATTTCAGCCATCACCAGCGCTAAAGACCTCGATGTTAAGGGGATGGAAGGGACGCCATACTGGCACGGAATTAACATGTAGTCATCTATCGTGTGTCTTTACAAACACAAGAAAAATCAATTCAAGAAGTTCAACCGTTTAGCGCTAAACACTGGCGCGGAGGGGGTGGCACGAAGCAGAAGAGGAGAAAATAAGAATAAAAACTTTTGATGCCCATATTTATTTTAAAGTATTGAATAAAAACTTTGCCATTATTAAACCAACAAGATAATGTGTAATTAAAGCAATGTTTGACTAAGCAAAGCCTATGAATGTACAAATGTATCGCCTTGAAAATAAAATTTTTCTTTGAGAAATTTTTTTATTTTCCTATATAATGTATTTTCAATTTGTTGCAGTTCACTGACAGCCATCATAAAATAAATAAATGAGAGCCTTTTACTTCCCTTTGAAATCGTAGCATGCTAGGAACTATATGTGTGATATGCGTTTACAACTCGACAGATTCAGCAAATTAAATGTTATGGGGAAGAAATGATGGTTTCCTTACTTAAGCCATTGCTAAAAAGGCTTAAATACAAATGTTTTGCTTTGAAATCTTTGTTGTTTCCTTTCTAATTTTTTTAAATATATTTCTTTGGCATTAATTAGGCCTTACCAATAACGTTTACAACACGTCGAAGAAAAACAACACTAAAATTTTTCCACCCCCTCCCCCCTCTCTTTTAGAGCTGACCAAAATCTCTCTCCCATTTGTAATTTAGTAGATTAAAAAATATCAGATAATTTCAGTGCTAAATTACACCATTTGAAAATTTAGGTATGTCATGTCTAGGGACCTATTTGACCGAAGAATACAAAACATTATGTTTTGGCAGGTAGTCATTTAAGAGAGCATGGTACGTAATTAAGAGCTCAAAGCATCACTTTAAAATTGTAGGTTTCTCGAAACCGATTTTACAAAATCAGCTATAGACTATACGTTTAACTAACATTCTAAAAAAAAAAATTATTTTTTTCGTGTAAAGTATTTCTGAAGAACAACGCCGAAGTCTCTTATTTTACTGCAGCGGAACAGATTGCGTTTAACAAAAGCGTCATTCTGGGCAATATCATTATTTAAGGTTGTTGTTTTGTAGTTTTCTGTATTGACTTTAAAAACGGAATTGATTAAAATGGTGTTTCAAAAGTTAATTTATCTATTACATATTCTAAAATACTGAATCTGGGCGGGGACAGTACGCACGTCTCCCATTTTGGAAGCTAGCATAATATGAACAATCTCACATTTTGAAAACTATCGAACATTTTCAAATAAAAATGTATATTTAAAAAATAAATAATTAAAGCTTTGAAGTCTGGCGAATCTATTTAAATTTATCAAATTCGGTAAGTTAGAGAAACAATAAATAAAGATGTTATGTTATTATACTGAAACTATTTGACAGATTCAACAAAAACATTTTGAAAGTTTACATCCATGTTTAAATTCAGCAACGTTTATTGCAGTAGTTATTTTGCTCACAGCAAAACATGAACCAATCAAAGACTTTATGCCCTTGTTTGGAAACGATCGCACCTATCAAACCATATTTAACGTTTTTACGGTACACCAACAAAACTCTCATTTCTGAATATTTTGTTGTTGTAGATAAGACAATTTTAAAGCTCACTGGATGCAATAGAAATTTTTTTCATATTTCTGTCATTTAGATAGAACGTAGGCCTACTACGTAAATATAATATAGACATTTGTCAGATTTATGGAAATATTGAATCTATTCTAACAGAATTTTATATTTTTTACTTCTATAATACAAGTTTAAATTTCAGTAAGTTACATTGTTGTAGTTCGACTATTCTGGAATAAAGCACTACATGAAGAAATATTGTGCCACATTTCAGGGCCTGCTGGACCGATTCAAATCAAATATCACACTGGACTTCGCCACTTCTGAAAGAGGAGTTAAATCTAAAAACACATGAACGAAGTCACAGGCAACGGTTTGGTGTTTATGTGTGTGTACGTGTGTGGATATATTATATTTATTTATTATACTGATTTTTGTGTACTCAACAGCCGAGGTCAATAACAGATTGACAGATACAAACACATATTACACTACAAACGACTTACAAACATGTGATTATTACACGCAAAAACAGTAAAACAAACACATAAATCGACAGTAAAATCAAACACAAGAAATGGAGAAACATTAACAAAAAATAAAGAAACAAAGGAGGGATGTACAACAACAATTACCAATAACCAGTCTAGGCCGAGTGTAACTGTTTGTATAGAAAAATAAATTCTACTTTTAGAATGTGTTGATAAATTTCGGAATGTGATTTTCTTTCTAATGAAGGATTTAAAATAACAAAATGATTTTTTGTACATTATAATACGCCGATTAACTAGGTCAATTTCTTTATTAATTGTATCAAAAGTACCACTACTTCTGTGGTTGTAGTAATACTTTTGGTACAATTATATACACATAGGGTGCATAAGTACAGCGGTTATACAAACTTTCAGAAGATATAGAGTACACCCGGACGATGGGAAATCACATGGTCGGAAACACTTTCCTGGCGCAGTAGTGACGACACAAACACAAGAAAGAGACACGAACAGGAGGAGAAAATATGTATATTTTTCTCAACGCGGCAAAAAAAAAACTAAGAAAAAAGAACATAAAGAGACATCGATCGTCATCATCAGCCAAAGACTTCCCAGCATTTTTGCTGTATTGAGATTAATAAACATGCTTTCTTCTCTTGATTGTGTGCTTTCTTTCTCGTGTTCTGTGTCGCAGGAAAGTGTTTCCGACCATGCTTTGCTATGTGACTTCCCATCGTCTGGGTATACTCTATCTCTCCTAAACATTTGTAACCTCTGTACTGATACATGATGTGTATATAGTTTATGTACGATGTCAGTGAACGTAGGAGCAGATATGCAACAGTTCCAAGCCACAGCTGTAACCGCGTGTATTTAGACACACTGGATCCTTGTAATGTGGAATGCCACATCAACGATCGTGAGTAACACGGCACGGTAATCAACTCACCATACGTACGTAGCAGTAGTGGAAATATACTCGAGAGTGGAGTCTGCGGCACTGGATGGACGCGGTGTTCTCGTCGTACGTGGTATAAATGACTCTTGCGATTAACAGGAACACATCCAGGCCGATGTGTACATTATCCCGCCTGTTTTACTTCTCTGTGACAACCTGCACACGCTTATACGCCTGTCGCACATTCATATCTCTGTCTCCTCTACATGTCCTGAATACAAAGCCACAGTTTCTACCCGTGTGCGTGTGTGACGTGGATGGTCGTGTTTTGAAAACAAAAGTGTTACCAACATGACTAATGAGCCTATTTTCTTCTCAGTTGATGCAAATTTCTCATAATAATTACACTGCTGTCTGCCGAATTATTCACATAATATATGTACGTTGATGTCTAACATATAAAGAAACTAATATTTTCCCTTCTAAAAAATAAGTGGCTTAGTTGTATGAAACTAATACGTTACATTTTACTTCAAGAGAAGTACGTAAGTGCCTATATTTGTCAGGGATTAGTGCAGTTATTTATAAATATAGCTTAAACATTTCTTCCTGTTTACTAAATGGTATCAAACAAAATGACGGTCATTGACGGCTAAATTTATTGTGTGTTGGGTGTGGTGATGCCCATAACTGGAAAATGAAAGCGAGCATTGAAAGTTTCATGTTTATCTGATGCGTATAAATAAGCATATAAATAATACCACGCGTTCAAACAAGAAAAAAGTAGTCTGAAAATCTTAGGCCAATGTCTAAAAAAACTAGCAGCAAGAAACTAAATTTTCGAATAAGTGCTCAGTTATTCCAAACCGGGCTGTCTCATCATTCGTTAAGAGTGTGTAGTCGATAAATAAAATCTAAAAACATCCGTTGCAATCACCAGTTTTTCTAAGCCAGCTTGGGAAAACTAGAAAACGAAAATACCTGATAATGATATTTACCAACTCTATGAGCAAAATTTACCCAGAATGATGAATTTGTTAGGAGTGGGGCTCTTGCACAGAAATTATATGCACGAGATTTCGGCGTCAGTGATTGTTTTCCTGAAGTACGTTACTTGTGAAAAAGTTTTGCTCAAATGTTGGCAAAATCTTTTGTTTGGAATCACTGCTTCTTGTTCATTGCTGGAGACTCGAAAAATTCCCGGGTTCACTGACCTGTAAGCTAGCTTCCAAGAATGTATGTGCTTTCAAGCAGACATTGTCTGTTTATTAGCTGCTCGCTAATACAGTGATATGGGGCACGTAAAGGTATAATTTTTATAATTGGCGCAGAAACTTCCAGCGGATGTAAATAAGTCGTCAACGGCCAATTGCAAAAGTGACACGGACTTAAAATTGCTTGAATTCTAGCGTGTGCGTAAAAAACGCGAATTTTTCAGGTCCCTAATCATTGCAAATTGGATTCGCGAAACGTTCAATTCAAACCGATACTTGTAGCGCGGAATTATGTACCAAGATCTCTTAAGAGTATTCAAGTAGGATAGAATCATAATGTAATATTTTCATGAAATAGTGCTAGTTTTGCAGATAATACTTGTGAGTTAAGATTCATCTTAAAAAAATTTAGCTCGCACTGTGTCTCATAATGGTGCTACAAAGTCGAAATTAGTATGTTACGCTGCCATGCCAAATGTGGAAACAAATTGACATACTTAAAATAATACACTGTTAACTGATATCTTATAAGCTACATAAAACATTAAGAAACCCACAATGTATATTTTCAATTAAAAATAACATCGCAAAAGTACGTGAAAGAAGTGGCAAATTTAACAATTTTTTATAATACAAAAACATTTCATTGTTTTTTTTTATGTTTTGTTACATAGCTGATGGCATGTTATTTCATTGGGATTTATTTCACTAAAGGGAGTCAATCAGCGTAATATGAATATTATTTTTGTTTTGACGCGCCGGTTTGAGAATACTATGAGAGCTCTAAATATCTTTCTTAAGAAAAAACTGCTCTCAAAAGTATCGTCTAGAAAACTCACATTGGTAAATATTAAGAATCACTGCTCATCGAGTACAGGCCAAATTATTGATTTTAGAGTTATAGTTTATTGATGAAAAATTAGTCTAGAGACGTTAGAAGTAGTCCTACGTAAAAGAATAGGTTAGGTTATTTTAGGTTAGTTTAGGTTATGTTACGCTAAGTTAGGTTAGGTGATACGGTCTCAGATTTTCAAGTTTGTACACTAGTCTATCTACCAATGCTAGGAGTGCTAGTGAGCGGACTTGCCAATGACGTTGAGGCCAAGTGCCTGGCAGTGGACGCTGGCGTTCTTGCCACCCTCTGTCTGCAGTAGCCGGCTGTACTTGGGCGGCTCCTGGCTCAGTTCTTCGCACAGTAGTCGCAGCCGTGTAGTCGAGCTCTGCGGCACATCCTCCTTCCTTGACAGCGCCTCCAGCTCGTCCTCCCTGCCACGAGCACAATCAGTAGTCACCGTAGGCCGTGTTGCAATTGGCAGCAGGCAAACATCCAAGACAAGCCCTCTTAGTATTGCAATAAACGACTGACAGTACACATGTATTATTATACACGTTATATTCAAGGACGTGCTAACGTTTCTTTCAGTAAGGTGTGGGGACGAAGTGCCAAAAACAAATACTCTTGCAATGTGATTAAAGAGTCTAAAAAAGGGGGATGAGCGAAGTAACTTACCCTCTTCCCACCAAGGTTTACTTAAGAGTGTTGCCTGGTTTAGAATTTGACATAGGGATACCCATTATAATGAAATTGCATTTGGATAATCCAATTTTGAAGATAAATACTTCAAACAAAACAAATTTGTGAGAAATGTTATTGTGAATCACTGTCCAGAGCAAAATTCATTAAATTGCTTTTCACTCTTTTTTCATCGTGATGTTAAACTTTCAAAATGTTCCAGAAATCAGGCTATACATTTTTGGTAAAAAGGCTTCAGCAGGCAATAGGTATGGATTTTTGTACACAAAAAAAGCCAGTGGTGCCACATATATTTTAAAAATTAACTTTAAAAAATCTATTGTTGGTAACAAATATTTGGTGCAGGGGTAAAGTGTGTAGGAGAGCGAACATAACATCGCTGGGAAGATGGCCATCTACCGGTCGCAGAGGGAGGGGGGGGGGGGCGAGGTGCCGACTCGGTCAAGGCGAGTAAGGAGATAAGCACTAAGATAATCCCCTGAGGAGATGCACGAAAGTGATGTGTGATGGAGGGGGAAGGTGGCATTTGTACTTCAGCTTTCCTACAGTTTCTTTTACAACAAGCCGCCTGACAGAATTCCACCGACACAGGTACTTATTCAAGTTCTAACCTTCCCCCTTCCCTCTCGTCTTAGGGCCTACTCCTAGATAGCTCACTTAGTGGAAGAGCGCAATGGTTATCGTTGTGTAGTGTGGACAGCTACACGAAATACTACCCGCACAACAAAAGGCTACAGCAGGCCAACCAGGCAACAGTGTTAAGGCACAGAGTAAATGGCATTACAGACGTGAAGTGACGTGGCGGTTCTTTTGATACGGGCGAACTACGTTATTTATTGGCTGACCAGGGTTGTTGATACCAGCTACGTGTCTGTATGACTCTCTCATGTTACGGCAGGTTTCCTATTGGCCTGGCTGCCGATTAGCAGGGCAGCCACCTTACGCTGATAGCGGTAGGTGTTTCCGCCATGTTTCTGGCCAGTGAAGCTATTTTGCTGGCTTGTTTGGCTGAGTTTTCCGCCCTATCAGCTATTTCACTTCAGTACTTCTAAATATTCTGTACTTGAGGGGTGGCGGTCAGTTCATCCGCTCCTGTTGTCATGGCCCGGTTATTTTGGCAGGCAGAAAGAATCCGTGACAGTGCAGAAGGGCAGGTTTGCCACACACCGGCGGTGGAGATGCCGAACTTGATGACAGGTGTTAAACACTCACGACAGGAAGAGTTTCAAAGGGCTGCCGGCAGATATCCATGACAGACCGTGATAAAATGTCATCATTATAAATATTTATAATAGTCTCTATTCAAGTTGGTAGATAACGCGCATTTATGACAGACAGTGTTCCTAGTGGTGATAACAAACATTCAAAATTCGCCGTGTTTCAATCGACAGCTGGCAATAAATTTTTTACTGGCCGGGTTCCAAATGACGTCCATGGTAGGCTTTGTCCCGATTGGCAGCCGGCAAACATTAATAACCGCCTGGGTTTCAATTGGAAGCCAGCATACTTTCGTAATTGAGTAGCTAGTTATATTCCAATTGGTGGCAGGTGAACGTTGAAAGAAGTCCGTGTTCTGATTGTCAATAGGTTCATAATAACCCGCATTCAATAAAATTGTTAGTAAATATTATTAACACGTATGTTATAATCGAGATTCAGAAAACGCTCATAACAGCCTATGTTTTAATTGACAACAGGAAGTGATTTACAACAGCCAGTGTTACAGTTAGCAGTCGGAAAACATTTGTCCATGTCGCAATTGGAAGCCGGCATTCCGACATTTTTTTTTTTAACTGGCAGTTGACAACTATTAAGAACCATCAAGAAACGGCCATGGCCATATTCAGTTTGACAGCCAGAAAACATCCCTCGCTCGCCGTTGTTCAACTGGTAATTGGCAACCATTAATTACAGCACGTTTTCCAAACGGCATCTTTCAAACATTTATGACAGACTTTAGTTATAATTGCCTGCTGGCAATCATTTGAGGTAGAACGTGGTAAAATGGCATCATAATATGCCGTGTTTCATTTTGTACTTTTGTTTGTCAAAAGTGTTACGGGATTAGTAATACCCACTCTAAAATGATTACATAGACCTATATGGGAGTTCAGTATCAACTTTCGTCTATGCAATGGATCTTGGAAGGGAGGGGGGGAGAAAACCTCGACTGCATAGCAAAAAAAAAAAAACAATGCAAATTTAGTGATTGCTTAGTTAGTAGCGTATTTTCAAAGAATAAAGTGTCAAGAGGAAACACATTGGCTTGAAAGTGACTGAGAGAGTTTGGTCAGCACTCAACATTTAGGTCTTTAGCACTGGTGAGGGGAGGCATGGAGTGAGTATGGAGCAATGCCATGATGAAAAGGGGGGGGGGATGGGAGATCCCCGAGAAAATCCGTCGACCAGCGGCATCGTCTGGCACGATTCCCACATGCGAAAATCCGGGGACCTACCCCGCCGGGAATCGAGCCCGGTGGGAAGCGAACGATTTGATCTTTCAGCCCCCACGGCCCCTCACACTGGCTTGAAAGAAAGGATACATTGCTCATGCAAGTGATGAGCTAAGACGTAAGCACAGTTGTTAGTGCGTGAATTATTTACTATATAAGGAAATCCTCGTTTCGCGAGTCATTACAAGGGAAAACGTGGCATTACTATTAGGTTTCATGTTTGAAGTAATTATGAAGAACATAAACGTTCTTGTTTTGAGAAATCAACTGTGACATAGTTACATATAATAATAGACCTATTCGGCAAATGTAGGACGTATGGTAACTATTTTTTTTTTCAAATGTAACAGTAATTTAAGTGTTAAAAAGACAATCTGAAAATCAAACAACATGTAAGACTACAGAAATATTTGACTCACTTTATGTAAAATAGATTATTTGTGAAACTATTTTGCTATGTTAACAGTGTTTTATGGCTTATGTTGTTTTGCTTCGTAATAATTCAATGTGCTAGAAACTACAGGACGGGACGGGGAATGTAAGTTAAAACGTTGCCCCGGAACGTCAGAAACAGTGTCTTACTCTTGTGGAGAGAACTTTGTTAGACCGGGAGGTAGAGTTCTGTCCTCCCTTTTCTGCGAGAGCAGCTGCAGCATCTTGACAGCAGCTTCGTGTCTAGCCTTCTTCTTGCTTCCAGCTGAGCCCGTGGCCGAAACTGCAACAGAACGAGACAACTAACTGATTTCGCCATATCTCACTAAACAGTGCCAATATATCGCCAGAATATTCATAAAATAAACGTCAAATTTTGTTCTCACACTTTTTAAAATAAAAAAAAATTGTCTGTGTAACCACAAGAAAAACCGTGAAGCAGTTCGGTGCTGTTACTTTTGCTATAATTAACTTTATTTCTGTGGTTGTATTAGTTTATATTATTTGTATGAGAAGAAAACAGTTTAACTGCTTATTTATGTATAACAATAGAGCTGTGTTTGGTAACAATACAAAATTACTAACTTTTTTTTTTCAGTGCCAATAAGCTTCTTGGAGTAAAACCGCAGTTTGCGATGGGGGAACGGAATACAATTTTTTGTTTGGTTTTGTTTGACTGCTATTAAAAAAAAATATTCGCGTAATCCTGAGTAGCTCGATGCTTTACTTACAATGTACATTATTTGAAAAAAATTGTAACAAAGATCACTTCAAGACACTTGGATAAATTGATATCAATCTAGGAACAACCTTTTGAAATAAAACCACGCAAATAAACCGTTTTAGCTGAGTTGGTTAGCTGAGAAATATAATTTTTTTACGAGTATTTTTGTGCAAGGACTCAATTCCTATGTTCAGAAATGTATTTCGTTTCCACAGAGTTGTGTAATGGAAATACTTTTATAAGTTACTTAAAAAAACACGCACATATAACACTACACTCTTATTTAAAAGTCGGTTAGATGGAATCCTTAAGGTGGCCGCCTGGCTGGGCGAGATTCGTGCGTCTGTGGCCTAGAGTAATGGAAGCGATAAGAGAAACCCAGGAATGAAGTCACTCCTCATCCTAGATTCTTGGCTTAAGTAACTGAACTGGTGTGTTAGATTCTTGCCGGTAGACCGCATATATGGGATATTCAATAATGAAACGGTAGTTTTATGATGCAATTCAAACTGTGAAAGTGTACTGAATGATAACTTTTTAAAGGTTCTGTACCAAGACGTTCATAAAAAAAAGTTACAAAGCACCCATTTCAGGCAGCTATGATATATGTATTAAAGCATGGATACACACATATGTAACAATTCTTCGAATGCTATTGCCATGCATACATCACAGACGTTCATTGAGCCGATTATGAATAAACTTCTAACATGTTTACATTTGTAGCATATTATTTATTTCTTGTTTTAGACACAAAATGTGACTAAATTTTGCTCTTATGTATGTTTTTTATCTCGCATAGTTTTTCTGTAATGGCTCGTTTAAGCCAGAATTTGCTTGTTTCCGTTTTAAGGACGACACTAAAACCAACTCACTTACCAAACTGTAAAAATTCGTAGTGGATGTTGTAGGCTACAAATTCAGCTACGTTAAATCACAAAATAATAATTTTTTATTTTATTTTTAAGTATTAAAATTTTTAAATTTTTATTTTAAATTCTATCATTTTTATTTAAATACGAAAAATGTTTATTCTTTGTTTTTATGTACGTGACATTGTAGCCTGCAACGTCTTTACCCACTGTGAATTTTTTTCAGTTTGGTATGTCAGTTGTTTTTAGTGCAGTCCTTAAGGGTGTTCAAGTGCGATAAAGTTATAATTTTATATTTATATGAAGTGTTAATTTTGTAGACGATACCTGTGAGTGCAGTTTCCTCTTACTAAACAATTTTAGCTGGCGTAGTTTTCTCATAACGGTGCGTCAAAGTCAAAATTTGCATGTTCTGTTGCCATGCAAATTGCAAATAGTGAAAACCATTTGACTTACGTATGTGAAATAATTTACAGTGAATTAACATGCCACGGGCTACGTAGTAAAACCTTTTTAAAAAATCCCATGAACTATTTTTGTATTTTAAAAAATTGCTGAATTTTCAACTTTTTTTCCTGTACTTTTGCGATTTTTTTAAAAAAACTCAAATTAATACGTTATGGTATTTTTAATACTTTATTGCATAGCTCATGGGATGTAATACCACAGTGAATTATTTAATTGAATTAGGTCAGTTGGTTTTCACTACTTACATGGCAACAAAACAAGCAAATTTTGACTTTGTCGCACCGTTATGAGAAAAGTATGAAACCTAAAATTGTTTTGTAAGAGGGAACTGTACCCACAAGTATCGTCTACAAAACTAACAATATTTCATAAAGATATAAAATTATGATTTTATCGCACTTGAACACCCTTAAAACGGAAACAAGCAAATTTTGACTTTAACAAGCCATTACGCGAAAACTATGAGAGATAAAATATATTTCGCAAGTACAGAATTTAGTTATATTTTGTGTCTAAAATAAGAAAAAAAATACCTGGTACAAATGAAAAATAAAAACATGGTGATGAAAATTAGTGTATACAGCGCCCTAAAGGTGTTAAATTACAATAAAAACATAATTCTGCATTTATATTAAATATTGTTAATTTTGTAGATGATAATTGTGAGTATATTTTATTCTTACGAAACAATTTTAGCTCTCATGGTTTTCTAATAACGGGGTGTCAAAGTCAAAATTTGCTTGTTACGCTGCCGTGCAAATAGTGAAAACTAACTAACATACTTAAACAAAATAAGTGTTTGTGAACTTACATTCCATGAGCTATGCAATAAAACATTTAAAAACCCTCAACTTGAAACTTTGAATTTTAAAAAATCGCAAAAGAACAGAAAAAAAGTTGCAAATTCAGCAATTATTTTTGAATACGAAAAAAGTTCCAAATGTTTTATTGTGTAGAAAATAGTATGTTATTATACTGTGAATTATTCACGTACGTAAGTCAATTGCTTTTCACTATTCGCATGGCAGCAGAACATGCAAATTTTGACTTTGACGCGCCGTCTGAGAAAACTACGCGAGGTAAAATAGTTTCGTAAGAGGAAACAGCACTAACAAGCATCGTCTACAAAACTAACACTATTTCATATAAATATAAAATTATGACTTTATCGCACTTGAACACCCTTAAGGCAACTTTCTGTCTGACAGAAGGTAAGTATGAGTAGTTAAGTTTGTATTCTTGAGCTGGTTGTTTGTATTTTAATTCGTAAGTGCGGTTCCTGCCTCAAGGGCTGAAAGTAAGCCTTCTGAACGAGTCAAGTCTTTGTACATAAATACAGCCAAAATTCGTAATCTATGACTTTATCACAGATAATTTTATTACAAGTAAAGGCATCTGTATTTCAGGAACATAAAAAAAATTATATAATTTAGGATTCGTGATGGATAGGGCCACGATTTTGTCGCGAAAAGATTTTTGCCCCACTTTGTTTCAGTGACTGACGTGCACGTCAGCAGTTCTGTTTCAGGGTTATTGGCAGCGTGTCTATGTTCAGACACGTTTCTCATTTGACTGCACCAATCATAATAAGATTATTGTGAGTCTGTACGTCTATAATTTGCCAGGGCAAGTGAGAGTAAAATCATCCAACCACAGACGGTGTAGCAGAGCTTCAGATGTGCACATGACGCATCGAAACCAATGTTGCAAAAATCTTTTAGCCATAAAATCGTGGCTCTATCGATGGAACATGGGTGAGTAGGACTTGTTTGGAAAATTTTGGCGGATAGTGATATTACATGTATAGTATTTCAATGTAGTAATGATGAAACAAGAAATATGCAACTACAAAAATCACTCATTTCAGCCGCCAAGCTTCAGCTGCTTAGTCTGTTTAGATTTCATTAAATAAATTCCAAAATATGAACGTTGGTTATTGAAGGATATTGCATTGACATGTAAGGAAAATTATGGGTTGGTTTTATTTTGCATAAACTTTTCATTCGCAATTCGAAATCTCAAAATTCATCTAAGGAGTAAACGTCGTGTGATCCGAAGTATAGTAAGTGAACTTTTTAGGTGATCTCATGTTCTTCATAATAAAGCCGAAACATGTTACATCAGCAAACGTTCCCGAACTTTTCAGCGAAACAACACCAAATTGCAAAAAACTTTGCTTAGAAAAAAGTTTCTTGAATATTAATAATCAAATTTACATCACTGTTGAAATCTAGTAATTCGAATTTCATTGCAATTTTTTATGCAAGAATCACGTATATTTTAATTTACATAGGCCTTCAGAAAGTTGTAAGTGCACTTTTTCATCTTAATTTTCAACAGCTCGTTCTTTTCCGTATTATTCGCCTATATATTCGTATTCAGTTTATTTGAACACATCCTCCTTCGTTCTTCCTTAAATTGCATTGTAACGTTTCTGAGAAAAGATGTTCTGCTTATCTTTGCGATAAGGTTAGTTCTTTTCGTACATAATCCCTAGCAGAAAGTTTTAATAAATTCAATAATTTGAATAGGGAAACAGACATTTTTCGACAGAGTAAAATTTTTTATGCTGAATGACAAAAGTTTATCAAATTTGTGGAGCAGAAAGTGGATATGTGTGTTACGAATTACGTAACTTCTTATGTTTAAAGTTTGTAAGATACCCTGTCGGAAAATTAAAACATGAAATCTCTAAGAAAAACCACTCGACGAACATCAGAAGACCATGTGAACAGTGCAAATGTAGGTTGGTATTGCACGTAACTTCACATTGGTGCGTTTTTTATTTGACCTTAACCGAGCAGAGACGGTGTGAGAACTGGCTTCAAATACACTGGTGTGAAGTGGAATCCGTATTAGCACGATAAACAACCACGCCGAGAGTAAGGTGAGAGAATAGTGCCTTGGAAGACGCCGTATAGCCAACCATGAATAACTCAGCTCGGTCCATAGCTGTGTATATGTTGTTACAGTTGTTCGGTCTCATGGTTACTGGACATGATATTGCCAGGTGAACCGCTATGATCAATGTGGCCTAGTCTCACACACAAACGTCGACCAGACTTGGGTTTAACGATTAAAAAATTAACGATCAAAATTAAGCGCTAAAATTTTGAGCAACTTTTTAACTTAAGAAACTATCCCATTTTAAACTTTTAATCGTTAAAATTATTGGCTAACTATTAAAATTACGAGTTAGTTTCTGCAAACCGACGACTGCACTATAAAATAATAATTCAATGATTATTTCAACAAGTAGTTTTAATGTTTTTGACTGGGGAAAAAGATAAATCTTTTATATGACATAATATTCAGAAACTAAAGAAATAACAATTTTTATGGTTCTCAGGGTGTTAAAATAAATAATTTATTTGTAATGTGGTCATCCGTGTGTAACGTTTTATTTCTCTCCATTCAAATATTTTGGGTCACACTAACTTTTAACTTTAATCAGTTAATTTTCTTTTAACTCTAACTTTTATCAGTTAATATTTTAAAAGTTATTTTAGAACTTAAATCAGTTAATTTTTTTAGACACGAACATCAACTTTAATCAGTTAGATGTTTTGGTTAACTTTCCCAAGTATGACGTCGACGATGCCTTGGAGCGGGGTGAACGGCAAACATAAATTTAGAATAAAAAGGAGGCAACTTCACAGAATTGTGGAGTCTTTCTCCCAAACTATCAGCCCACTTAATTTATCACAGAAATTCCCTCCGGGGTAGCAATATCTGTCAAGGGCAGGGGGCAAATATTTTAATGTAGCAATCAAATGCACGTAATAGGAATGTGTAAAATATAAACAGACAGACAATGTTTATTGTGCATAAATAACTATCCCTTCTGTCCATCCAGTAACTAAATTGCTGTAATTAAATAAATATACACAAACATAAACGAATTAATAAATAAGTATATAAATAATATTGGAAGGACACCCCAATAACACACTTCCTGACTGTGAGAGCGTAGGTGTCTGCATCTTCCTGAAGTATTTATATAGTATTTCTTATTTAGAAGGAATCGGTTTTATAGTTTCTGAGATATGACAAAAAATATCTATTCATTTAGTGTCTCTTGTTGAAATTGTGTATCTGTAACATTACATCCATCTTAATTTAATGCTTAGGTGATGATCGGGTGAAATATATAATCTAATTACAGCCTGTCTACTGGTTTTCATAATACAGCATACAACTTTAATTTATTTGTTTAACACAGTATTTGAAAATAGTAAACCTACAACAACACGTTAACTAAAATAAAGGCTTGACTGTTGTATTGTTCGAATTGAAAAAAAAATTCATTTGAGTACTTTCCTAAATTCGGCTTGAAATTTTAAGTTATTATTGAAGTGCTCTCTTCCAAAATAGTGGTGCAACAACCACTAACCCTTCTAAATTAAATGTTTGTACAATAAAATAGGAAATCATTAAATTTTATTCTCATTTTCAAATGATTCCCGCGAAATATGACACTGTACCGTGCATTTTTAATGGCCGCCATATTGGAAACAATCACTGCACATTGTCGACAAATATACATATATATGGTTGCCAAATTATAAACGATTAACGAGTTTGAAATAATTTTGTGTACGGGTTATTAGGTTTTTAAAACCATACAGTCGCCTCACATACACAAACAGCAAAACTGTCCTCATTAGCGTAGCTTTCCTTTGGATTGTAGATTGATAAGAAAGTGGTGACTTCATTAGTAGTTTCAAACAGAAATAAAACTGTTGGTAACCAGGTTCTGCGAAAATTTTCACTTACACTGTAAAAAATGTTAGTAATGTTACTCATCATATGTATGGTAATATTCCCCAACCTTGAGAGGGAAATCTGATTTCCGAATATGTGTGGAAATTTCCGCAAGGTAGTGTATTCGCCACACAAACCACTCGGAAGTTTCGCTCGCGCATTATGTCAAATTGTCCTAGAGGGCTTGAACCAATATGTAATGAAAAATTACATTACCAGTTGAGTAACTTTCCTTGACACGTGTCGAGTAATCTTCCCTCACTTGTAGAGGTAATTAGCTTCCATTACATGTAGAGTAAATTTACCTTAAATTTTTTTACAGTGTAGTCTTACAGTCTCATTACATTAGTATCAGGCACAACTCATACATACATACTCAATCAGCTATGTAGCTACGAAATAAAGTGTCAGAATAATTATTCCGGCAGTACTACTGTCAGAAATTTGCTACAGAAACTAAATTTACAGTACCATCAAGTCCATCTATGGTGCAATGGCAGGTGTGCATGGGTGAGTGGGCGTTCGGCTTGGGAGGCACCAGCCTGTAGATTGCTTTCAGCCCATGGTCCATTAATCTCTTCTTCAGGATGAAAATAGCTGGCCTGATGAGGCCAGAAGACATGCTCTCATCATCACTAGTCATAGTGCTTTCCTGAGCATTGAACAATCAATGTTAACATTTGTAATTGTTTTAAGTGGCGTATGCCAACAAACACTGACGTATCTCATTTATAAGAGAAATACTTAAGCAATTAAACTAACTTTAAATATTAAAAGGCACTAAAATATATTCACATACCGCGGACTTTTCTCCCTCGTCTGATGATGCCTCGGATTCAGAGAACAGCATTCGAATAGAATTCGGGATTTCACTGTCGTCATCAGGATCGTTGGGCGTGGTCAGCGAAGTGTCGGACGCAAACACATCCGAGTCCTTTTTCTGAGCCTTTATCGCTTTCTGTTCTCCAGCCAACAGCCTCTGGTACGCACCTTCAGCTGCTCGGGCTTCATGGTAGTCGCTCATCATTATCGTTTCCGATTCCGTGGCGCAGGTCTGCTCGATGCAGTTTATGATGATGTCTATCGCCGACGGGTCCATGATAACTTCTGACGCCGACGAGTTCTCCTCTGAGATTCCTTCCAGACTGCTCCTGTAGGGATACTTTCCTTTGTGAATGTGGTTTCTGAATTCACTAGACTCGTCCTGTGAACTCCTACACTTGAGGAAAGTACACGTGTCGTGTTCAGCGGCATCTTCTTGGACAGCCTCCAGAATAATGCTGGGGCTTGATCTGGGACCTGGCAGCAACTCGTTCACTTGATCCTCAGCGTCCTTTGTGTTGCCTTCCGCGCAGTCAGCATACTCAACACTGCTCTCCGACGAGGTGTTCTTAGTTTCATTATCCGCGTTCATGTTTAAACCTGGCAACTCTGTGTAATCGTCTAGTTCCATAGGACTCGGGTGACGCTTTATGATGCCTGCATTCAAGTTGTCGGTGATCTCCGCCAGGATAAATTGTTCCGGAGACATATCTGAAATTCGAAAACAGTTTAGAAATCAATATGATAATTGTACCAAACACGTTTAAGTTTGAACAATGGAATGATTCGATTTACTTCACTTGAGTCATAAAAAACACAAAATATTAGGAATTTTCTTGTTGTATGTTAAACCGCCGAATCAAAACTTGGCTCTGCGTTTGCATTATTACACAAGTTAATGAAAGTGTAAATCTGAGTCGTGAAATTGAAATCTTATTTACATTTTTGGGAAATAAAAAACACTCTAAACTTATAACATTGTGTTCATTCTTAAGTTATATATTTCTAGCAGTGCAGACTACTGATGAATATAAATAGCTCACGAGACACGACCATATTTTGTACCATAACAAATTTAATGCAGGAAAATTGCATACAACAGTTTATAGGGATCCACTCAACCTTTCAAATATTTTGTGACTTCAAAGTTTAGCGTCTCCAATTTGGCAAATAAAAGTCGTAATGAAAACTTTACTTATGAACTATTTTAACGCCCAGTAAACGATCGTTCGATTTTGAATGAAAACTTTAAACAAATCTTTAGGAATGAATTGTTTCTTAAATGACTCTAGTAATGAGAAATGTCCAGCCGATTTTTAAACCAAACCTCTGCTACCCTGTTAGGAAAACGGATCTGAAGACATAAAAAGGCACATTACCATCAGGAAAAGTGTACGTGATTTGAAGTTGTGCATATTGGCGTACCTCTAATAGCACTTCTGCACTTACAAAGTCGCCAGCATATTTGCCAAGTTCAAGTTATCTGCTCGTTACTGTGAAGTATTTTTTAACTATGATGTTTTGTTTTAATAAAATTTCTGAGGAGTGTGTATTTTTCTGTTAACATTATATATATATATAATATACATATATATGCTGTTTTGTTGATGTTTATATTGACTGGATTAGTTACCGAACTAACAGTCAGCTTCACTAGTGCACTAATGTTAATTTAAGATTTTTCAATCGGAGAACGTAACCACTACACCACTAGTGTTCCTGGAGGCTATGCTACCAAGAATACCTAACTTTCTAGTTGCTATTCCTTCCATCACAACGTTAAGGTTGTACATTCATCGCTGCCATGTACTCGTAAGTTTTGTTTCAGATTTATTTTGTATATTCGGGTACGATGGGGCGTGAAGTTAACTCGGTAGGCAGTTTAATTATAATACTTATAAAGAGAAAAAATATTAAAATACGTTTTAATAATGTTAAATTTATCCTGTGAGCTAAGCCACTAACTCATAGCGCATAAAGTCGAAATATGCTTAAATCGGGAGTAGCACTGCATTGTGTAAAATTAACATAGCCAAGAATTTCAGACGACACGCTAATTATTATCAAGTACGCAACATAGTTAATAAGTTTTAGAAATATTAAACAGCTGCTGAGTGATAACTGTCGATTTTAAGTTATTCAAGTAGCCAAAACAATTTTTCCTCAACGGCAGAGGGTTCAAGCAACTGATGGAATTGATCTGAATATTCTTCTGTTTGTGGGTGAAAAATTATTGTTGCAAGCACGATACTGTTTTAATAATGGCCTATTCCTGGTGACGTAAAATATGCCACTGCTACCCACCAGTTGAAACCTATTCCTGAAAACTACTTTACTGCGTGTGTTCGTGTGGTAACAGACATCGTAATGCAATACTACATATATTTTGCTAACTCTATTACACACACTGTGACGTATGCTCCCGGTTTCAGCAAGTTTAGACTTTATGACACTGTATTATACGAACAGTCATCGTTAGGTTATATCAGTAGAGCGTGAGTGTGTGACATGAGGGAAGTATGAAAGGTCGGGGGAAACTGGAGATCCCTGAGAAAACCCGCCGACCAACGGCATCGTCAGGCACGATTCCTACATGCGAAAATCCGGGAACCTACCCCAACGGGGATCGAACCCGGATCGTATTGGAGGCGAATGGTCTGACCATTCGGCCACCACGGTATCGCGTGAGGAGGTGCTCGTTATCATTTTTAGATAACAAAGTAAACAAATAGCCAAAATGTGGCGTTAAACCAACAGTACTTTAATGGCGGTGGTGAATGTAGTTCCACGAAATTAATAAAAAAAACAAGGCGACAAATTTTTCCACGCTGCAGTCCAGACCACGGTCGTAGAAGAACAGGTCTGGACACTCGCCTATCTACCAATGTATTTTGTTTGACCCCCTTGTTGTTTGGCTGCAGTTCACAATGTTACTGAGAGTGTTGTGCGTCTTTGGCGCTGCAGTCAGGACAGTTAGGCTCAAACTCCGCCCACTTTTTTCCAGTGTTTACATTATAAGGTAAATAAAGATTGATGGAGCCATGCTTTAGGATTATGAGCGAAGGAAGTATTACATAAATTGATAAAAATATGTTTCGATAAATTGTTTATCATTATAATGTAAACACTGGGAAAAAATGGGAGGCAAGTGGGCGGAGTTTGAGCCCGACCGCCCTGATTGTAGCGCCAAAGACGCACAACAGTCTCGGTAACTTGGTGAACTGCAGCCAAACAACAAGGGGGCCAAGTTTCTAGGCGAGTGTCCAGACCTGTTCTTCTACCACCGTGCTCCAAACCTATTGTTCTAAGACCTTTAATAATAACCAGAAACCAGTATATCAGGACAGCTTTGCATCCCACTGTTAAAAATAGTGAATGCTTTTAAAGTTATTAGTTTAATGACAATAATCGCTGTGTTTTCAGCGTTACTGCAAACATTTGAATTGTTATTCTTTACTTTCGCATCTGAACATAGAAACTGTAATAAATACTAATTTTAATGTGTAGGATTATGTGTAAGTGCTATGCCATACCTCGGTGAAGGAATCTACTAAATTTTCTTATTTCTTGTGTGAAAGCATGATACATTGCGGCAAAAATCTTGGATATGACTCAGAAAAATCGTATGCTGTGGAAACATAGGAACTACATAAATGAATACGCATGTTTTTGTTTTCTTGCAGATACTATTAAGTGAATAATTGTGCTTGATGTTCTTGAATGCTGACATAACATAGTTCATTGTTGTTAATATTGTGTATTTTATTTTGCAGAAGTTTATGAGAAATGCAATGCAGAATTCAATACAAATAAATTATATTTTTGCGATGTAGGCGTAGGCAGGAGGGGGTGAGGAGGTGGTGTTGGAACACCTTCCTTGCACCACCTGTCTCTGGATCCATCCACTTGAGGGCGTTCCAGAGGAGAAAAAAATATGATTTTATGTTTGTATGAAACAGTGTTAATTTTGCAGCCGTTACTTGGAAGTTCACTAGCTAGGGCTTTATGTACATAAAAACCCATCCAAACAATGTTTTTTTTTTTTTTTTTTTTTTTTTTTAATTTTGAACTTCTGATTTTTTATTGTTTTTTTATTAAAAAAATAGTTTCTATTGGGTTGACTTATTTATTCTGTGATAACATCGCTTGCCTAGGAACACGACCACACATCGACACAGCTCATGACGGTAGAACCCTGGCCTGCCCGAAGCTTACCTGTGACGTCATGCTCGACGCTTGTGTTGATTGGTCGCTGTGGGGGCACCTCGACGCCAGGCGCCGCACCCTCCACACTCACAGACCAGTAGGCCTTGTCGGGGCGCGGTCTGCGGCAATAACGTACCAGCAGCCGGTCCAGCAGCTTATTGGTGCGCATGATGCACGAGAACATGTCGTTGGTCAGGCCTCGGATGTTCAGGATCTTCTCCGACAGCTGGTCCCTGCTCGGCTCGCGTCCTGTCCCAACATGTTACAACTAGTAAATATATTTTAATGCAATGCTACCCTTTTTCTACTGCAATAATTTTTTTAAGTCTTAACGAGAGCAGATTTTGTTCATAATGACTCCCATCATTTTGGCTAATTTTTTTAAACATTAACTGAAGTGAAGAGATTTTGGTCAGCACTTAGGCACGTTCTACAGCAATTTTCATCGTCATATTTTTATATTTGAACCAGATATTATTTTTCATATTTTAGACATAAATTGGGACTAAATATTGCTCTTAGGAAACTTTTGTATATGTCATAGTTTTTGCGTAATGACTCGTAAACATCAAAATTTACATTTTACGGTACGCCATTAAAACCAACTGACTTACCAAACTGAAAAAAAAAAATTATCACAGTGAATAAGAAAGTTGTAGGCTATAACTATACATATATAAAAACAAAACATAAAATAATTTTGTATTAATATAAAAATTCTGAAATTTAAAATGAAAACTAAAAAATTTTAACATTTTTTTTAAATACTAAGATATTGTATTTTTTGTTCTATATACGTCAAGTTGTAGCACCTCTAATGATAGGGGCATACCCAGAGGAAAGCGGCGAGACGTTGCTAAACAAGAACGTAGAAGTTGAAGAGGAAGACAGAAGAAAATTTATTAAGGGCAAGTAATACTGAGCAAGATGAAGCGATTTTAATTTACTGTGTTCATTCCGTGTTCGTATTGTTAGTATGGCAGTCAACTGAATATTTTTTATCACATGAGTTATGTTTAAGGAAAAACTTTCAGAATTCTTCCAAACTCGGTACCCATATTTTTACTTAGGTGACTTTTATTTATTTTGTTCAAGCCGTGTTAATATTACAAGAATGGTGTTTATTTCAACGTTTCTTGACCACACGAAATATCTTAAAGGAAAATTTTATTTGGATATTATAAAACTCGATTCACAGTACAGCGACATGAATTTTGTGTATATTGCTCACTGATTAATTGTTTAATAATTGTGTCACTTTGAACATATTTTTACTTAAAACTAAATAAAAGTTTTCAAAAACTTAATTAAACTTGGTACTCACTAAGTACTAAGTAATGTAGCGTGACTTTATCGTGGCTTTTAACGCTGTTTTTTTTTTTTAATGATAAACGTCTCTTAGTTTCGAAAATTGTTGATCAAGAATACTAAATTTTGTAATTCACGTATTTTAGGAACTAGTGTATAAATTATAAACAAATGCAGTGTTTAAAGCCTTTATTTTTTACTAACTTTGTTTTAACTAATTTTATTGTTATAAGTCCACCATGTTGTTAGACAATATGCCATGAATTATTTAATGTTTCTAGGTTCGTGTGACTGATTTTATCATTTAAAGTTTAATATGCATGGTGTTGAGTAAAGTAGTATCATTAGATATGCTGTAAACGTATTCTTTATCGTCATGAACGATAGATGAGTCGCCGAAAGCAATACTGCCCTCTAGCTCAGAGTTTGCCCATAGAGACGATGATTCAAGTGATGAGTGGGCAAGATTCGACCTTAGTAATCTCTCATTTTGAGGCGACTAATGCTGGAACTCAACAGCGCGACGACGGTCGCGATGAGAAGGACTCGACGCGATTAACAAAATGTGTCAGCCAATCAGCTATGAGGCTTTTGTGACGTCAGTGCGTCCACCTCGATGCTGACTGGCGGCCAAGGCGGACAAGTGATGAACAACCTTTCGGACTGCGGTCAGTTCCTCCTTCGCAGAGAGATAGGGACTTTGTTCATCTTACATGCACTGTCAAGAGAATACTGGTGAATATATTGAAGGGAGGGGAGGTGAAGTGATGAATATGTCGGCAAGAGGGGACAGAGTTGGTCGAAATGCCGTGACAGCCGTCCGAAACGAGTGCGCGCTATCGTATTACGGCCTGCCATCGCCAGCTGAGAGTAGGTGATTGGAAGAATTGCGGAGGGATACGAATGGGAATAGAATTCATCACTTGTCCTTCCGACAAGTGTCCGAGTTCCACAAAAAAAAAAACTAACCGGTCTCGCGATAAAAAGTAAAACGGAACCAGCCTCGACGAATAAAAATAACGCACCACACACGGAGACGAGTTCACGCGCCGACGGTCAAAGCTGCTTGTTCTGTAATTTGAAATTCGCGAGCACAAATCATGACTGATTGCGACCGATTTTTTGTACCATATTATATTCATATCTGGATCGTCCAATTTTTTATCATTTGTTGTAAGTAGTTGTGTAACGTTCAAACAGTAAGAGAAACTATACATTTTTTTTAACTGAAAATAATTTGACGTATGTGCGTACGCTGGTAAAAAAAGGAGGAGGGGTAGGATAAGGGGGTACTGTCCCAAGCTCGATTGGAGGTGTAGGGGATGACAAATTTTATCACAGACAATTTTCTATACAAATTCAACACATACTATGATGGATATATGAATGTGTGTGTATAATTTTCTATCTACATTACACTTAATTTTACTTATGACACCTGAATTATTAGAGCATTATTATGCGTTTGGTAAAAAAAATTCATACAAATAATCTGAAAGTTAGTGTATAGAATTTGCTTGGCTTATTACGAAAAAATCTTTGATTAATTCTGGTCAGTTATCATGTCTGTATTGAAGGCCAAGGTTGATATGAGAACGTAATAAAATATTTCAATTATTTTTCTTATAAAAACGCAAAAAACTTAATAATCCAGTTGAAGCGAGTCGTATGGACTGTACTAAGCAGTGTCTAGGCAGTATTAGATGTAGCAGAAGAGTAGAAGAACCAAGCGCGTGGAGACCAGGTTATTTCAAAGGTCCACCAAATATTTATGTCAATTTTCTGCAACATTCAACTTATGGTATGTCAGTGGAAATATTTAGGGATCTGCTCAATTATTTAAGTCTGACACGCACCTCTAAGGACTTTCACTTCTGCTTTTGATGAAAACGCAAAGAAAGTATTTACACTAATTAATTACATTCGTTTTGAGATCTCCCATATGATTTGTGTTCGCGAACTGTACACTTGTCATTTCATGGAAGTTTCCGTTGGATTGAAAATTTAAATTTCTCAGTGGAAACAAATTATGTCTTTTTTTTTTTTTTTTTTTTTTTTTTTTTTTTTTTTTTTTTTTTTTTTTTTTTTGTATTTCATAAATTGACTGTAGCAATTAGTCACGATATCGGTTTAGGTATCAAATACATATCGTGTGGGGAGGGTACCCGAGGGCACGGTACCATATCCCGAATGTAGACGTCTGACTGTCACATCTAAGCCCCTCACATGTAGCAATGCCACTAGGTATGAAAAAATTCATTACATATAAACTGTAAAACAGCAAGTTGGTGTAAACAACAATGGCTACCATACAAGACGTTGGTATGTAGTAGCATGTACACTCTTTTCCAATTTTTTTTTTTTTGTATTTGTTGCGTGGCAGTCGAAGCAGTGTTGCCAATAACGAACAATGTTAGTGCCGTATCGCTTCCTTCGTGTTGCGTCCATCGCGTCATTGTATATTTAGTATTACTGTAAAGTTTCTCGATCTGTAAATGTATCTGTTTCCGAAACGTCGCATTTGTCGTTGAAGGAATTCTGCTATCATCGTATGAGTTATATGTTATCTTTGTGTTTATATGCATCCCAGTATTCGTTTGTGTTGCACTCGTCCAGTCTAGAGGCCAATTTTCGGTCTATCTGAAATTATTTTGTATATCATTCTGTTGTACCATTGTTTTTGTGTCGTCATTCTAGATACTCTGAACATATTACTTCCGGAATCTTACGTAATATGTATATTTGATATTTGTTGGCATTTGTTGGTTTTTGCTCTAAATATGTACATCCATGAAATTGATACAGTTTATTGTACATCCGACTGCAAGAATCATTCAAATATTTCCCAAGTTTTGTACAAATGTTAATGATATGAATAAAAACGACAGTGCAAAATAATTGTGACATAAACCACTATGAATCTCAGCCCACCATGTTAATATACTGTTACAGTACACGTTTGCTTAAAATGGTAATGAATTACTTATGATAACTAACAAAAATCTCTCGTAAAAATCAAATGGAATTTCATTGCGAGTTTATCTTGTGTTTTTGTAATGTTGCCAAACTTTTTAAGGGGCATTATTAGTTTTGGAAAGAAGTAATTTGGCAATTTCTGAAACATTTGAAGTTATGTTAGATTAAAAAATAGACTTGAAAGCAGGATAGAAGATAGCCTAAGTTTGTTGAAAATGAATATGCAGAATTAATGGGTCACATTCCAACAAGGTGGTTGACTTTAGGTAGGGCAGAAGATGGAGCAATAATGAATTTTGTTTTGAAAAATTTTCCAGAATTTTACACATCTTGCATGTCGAATCTTGAAAAAAATTTTGATTTTACAGTTGAAAATGTATTTTAAAAATTTCAGTCAGTTAGATTCACTGCTTGTTAAAAATGTTTCATGGATATCCCAAACATGACCATGTCTTAAGTATTCCTGGTTCAAATGCTTTTGTAGAACGGATGTTCTCGATTTTAAATCAGAAATTGAATATTGAAAGAAGTAAATTTTCTCTGAATCCGATTATGAGTGAAATTCAGATGTCATTAAATTATAGCATAACTTGTCAGGAGTTTAATGACCTATGTAAAGACAATGTAGATTTTTTGACAAACGCAAAAAAAAAAAAAAAGTTGTAAATATGATACTTGTGCTGCAACTTCAATCACAAATTAGTGATTTTAAAAAATGTGGGTGTAATATTTTTAATTAAGTTACATTAATTTATGAAGCAAATAAACTATATTGATTTTGTTTTTGCTATATAATGCCTTTATATTAATTAGCACGTTTGCGTGCCAGTCTCTCAGTCATCACTTTTGACCTCCAAAAAAAAGAGTGCTGCTAAGTGTCCTTTATCAATGTTCTGAAAATCTTGCGCAAGTCTATGAAGCATTAACACAAAATGTTGCATAATTATTTTCACCAAAAATCACTGGCTCTCCTGTTCCTCTGAAGTGCTGAAAAATTGCTGTCAACATCTGGAAAATCGTTACGAGATGAGTGTGCTTTGCTTTTCATTGTTACCACACAGCGGAAATGTATTACTTTTGTAGGAAATGCTTTCTATAGCCCTATAATGTATTTATGTTACGTACTCAACAATGTTTACGAATTTCGTAAATTGAATTTTTTACTACCTCTCAAACCACCGAGTACAGTATATCATCAGAGCAATAAAAAGGGCTTTAAATTAATCTTTTAAACATTAATTTAAATGCCTGCCAGTTGGTACGATGTGACAATAACACGTAAAATTGTGACTATGTACGGCCTTAAAGTCATGTCAAAACATAACAGTGCGAGAGGCTGATGTGATTACCCGTGAATGAAATATTTCTCTTTTTTGTTTCACAGAGAGGGCTTTCGTTTTTTTGTCTCTTTTTTTTATGTTTATGTCCAAGAGAATAACGTAATCTGCCTGTGGCGTATTCACATTTCTGAGTTCAGAGTTGGGTGAAGATAGTAAATGACAATAGAAATCCTTTCAATTAGATTTTGAGGAATACTCGAAGTCAGTGAAGATATATTCATATCGTTAATGTTTACTTCGTATGACGATAATTCACAGTGGACATTTCTTTTGTGCGAAAGATACAACTGGTCCCAAAAAATGTAACAAAAATTTGGTTACATTCTTATGGCGAGAATTTTTTTGTTCATAATAACTCGAATTCATTAGAGTTTTTAATGTGAAAGTTTAAATGAGGAACCAAATCAAACGCACGTTCCTGCTTAGTTAAACTTAAAAATGAGTGGGTTAAGAGTGCGTAGTAGATAAATAAAAGCTGAAAACATCAATTGGTTCCTACGCTTTTGTCGAAACCAATATGGATAAAATACTCAATGACAATCCTAGATAATGGTATTTGCCAACTTTATGAGTAAATATTTGTCCAAAATTATTAATTCGTTACGCGTGATCTCTTGCGCCGCAGTTAAATGCACGAGGTTCCGGCGTCAGAGATTGTTCCTCAGAAGTTCGTAACACTGGAAACAATTTTGTTTAAAACGTTGGCTAAAACGGCTAGGATTGCTATTGTTTAACTTTCGCAAAATGGCTTCAAAAAACCTACAGTTATAGATTAATGATTTTAGCGTTGAATTATGTACCACGCCCTCTTAACGGAAGAGGCTGAGGGAAGATGAAAAATAATTCTTTACATTTAATATTATGTATGATAATTTTAAACGGCCTCACAATCGTTTTGACATTCACTCACTAGAATTGATATCGTATTCGGATTTAAACAGTTTTCTGCGTTATAAACAGAAAAGTAGTTCTACAGGAATCAACCTGTAGGGGGAAAATGTTAAAAGTTGATTTTATCGTGTGTTTTTGATAATGGAAATACTTATTTGTTCACGGTTTTCAAGGTACTTACGAACGCCGTAAACGATCGTATCACATTGTAGACCTCACCAAGGCAAACAATAGAGTCAGTGGTAACATTAACTAGGTTTACCAGGCACTGAGCTACGCCTAATATAATTAAACACGTACATCTCTGCACATGCTCGCGCCAGGGCCCAGAGGTTGACAGTGCATTAAAATGTTCAGTGCTGAAAAAACTGTTGATGAATGGATGAATGAATAAGTAACTTGAGAAACAACGTATGTCAATTTTCTACCAAAATACGTTATTGGTGTTATAATTTTGTACAGAGATAGTTAATAAACGAACTCATAGTTCGGTGCATTAATATACTCGCAAATGACGGTTAACGTGGTTTAATAACACGTGTATTTACCTCTGTACAAAATTATAACACAAACAACGTTTTTGTAGAAAATTGACTGACGCTTCTCAAACGACTGATTTAAATAAAATGAAACAATAAACTGTCTCTGATCTCTCACCAACAGTGGGAAACTACTTCATACTTACAAGATACATTACAGGGATGCATCTTGCTCCGTATTTGTGTTCAACCACAGTCAGAAAAAAATTGTTTGCTGATTCTCTTAAAAAAATTTATGCAATTTTACTTAAACAATGGGGTAGTTAGGTCTAGGTTGTGACATTTGATGTCAATATACTCGTTAATGTAAGACACATAAAGCTGGAACCACCAGGGTGGATCTAGGGGGGGGGGGGGAAACTGCCCTGGGCGCCGAGTTAGAGGAGTGCTGGTGGTGCCGAAAATTTTTACTTGGGAATGAAACGTAAACTTTCCCTAGTTGTGTATTTTTTTGTATTTTTATTAACCTTAAACACGGTATAATGTTATAAATACAGTATTTATAATTAGAATAAACACTTAAAACACTGCTAATGGTAGCTAGTAAGTACCGGTTTTGTGTAATTCTACTAAAATGTTATACCGTTATTTACGCGAGCACAAAACAACGTATGCAAGATACGTTTATTACTGTTGGGTTGATTGGACTGATGAAAAATGGGGGAGGGAAAGGAGGGGGGAAGCAAATCACAATTCTTGCCCCGGGCGAAGAAAAGCATCCATCCGTCCCTGGGAATCACAACAACGTGACGGACGCGCCAGTCAGCTTCGAGGTTTCTGTGACGTCATTGTGACAAGAATTACGCTGATTGGCTGGCACGTTATTTTGTTAGCGTCCCAGCCTTCGCTTGACGTCCATCGTGCTATTGAGATGCCTGCACAATTGTGGAACAGACAGCCAGGCATGTATAACGACTGTGACATTACAACTTGTGACACTACCTGCCTGGATTGCTTCTATAAGCAGTACTTGCGTATCCTGCTTGAAGTAGGGTGAAACACATAGGCGTAGTCTCGTGGTGGCTCGGGGAGGGGGGGGCACGTGCCCCTTAACTTCGAAATAGTTTTTAAAAGTGATAATGATAATGCCTGTAAAATAATTACACTTTATATTATTTTTTAACAGAAAGTTATTTAAATTTCTAGCCAATATTTGTATTGAATTATTACCGCAGTCATACATTTTCATCAAGTTCTTGTAAATTTACACTTTTTATTTGTTGTTATACTAAAAAATACTAGGTAATGTGCCCCCCCCCCCTCAAATTTAGAGTCACTATACGCCTATGGTGAAACATATTGCGGTTATGTCTGATAATTGATTGATACCTGTTTCAATGCAAACAAGTAAGTAAGTAAGGGACCGCTTATACATTTGACACTTGATTTTCAGCCCATTTTCTGTTGTAAAAGAAGAAGGAATTTCCAGTTTCACCAATGTTCTAAATCCTTTGTGTATCTTACCAAGCAGAAAAATTATAACCACTGCATTGTTGCCTGCTGTGTATGAAAAATCCCAGAATTCTATGCGTCACGAATTAACTACAACTGAGAATGTATGTTTTTAAACGGCTTTGGCAGCGGTTTCATCATACGTGTAAGTAGGAAATTTCTTGGAAGAAATAAATTCAGCTTATTTATCTGGAATGCTGACCCCCGTTACGAAGTTGGCAAAGTGCCGGATGATGGCGCGAGGTGTCCAGGTTCCAGGTAAGGCATGGGCATAGGATTCCCAAACTCCTCTGGAATACGGTACGTTTCTTTTGTTTTACCCGTCCATGTTGCGGTTACAACTTTATATCAACGTTTTATGTTATTTTATGCACGTTTGTACGGACAGATTTGCGATACCCTAGTATTCTTCTCGGGAAATCATTACTTTTAAATATAACTAAAATATTGTAATCAGCCACTGCCGGTGGTGCAAACGTTTTGGATATTTTTACACTGTTCTATAAAATATTTGTTTATTCTGATAGTTGAACAACCGTACGTCATACGTCCTGTGTGGTTATATGTAATTATCAGTTATTAACATGGCAGTATGTAATTTATAAAACACATCAATAAACGACTACTATACATATTTATAAATAAAACTAAGGAGAATTTTCTGTTAGTTAACAATTCATAACTCTTTGCTACAACATGGGTAAAGCTCAGACAGAAGTACGAATCATCCATAGTTGCTGAAACTACTGATAAGACGTAATGATTATGACGTACGAGTTTTCACTCAAAGTAAGACTATTACTACAGTTCATAAATATGTGGGGGACGTATTTTAATTTCATTCTAACGGACGAGGAATACGGATTATATGAACTGATTTGCTAATAAATACGGTTATGACGCCATTGTTAAGCCACGTGCCTTATATTGCGTTATACAAGTGGTTTCACCACAATCGTTTAGCATGATAAACCGAGTTAAAAGTTGAGTTAACTGAGATTATCCTATTACTGCATCCCACCACACACAAACTCCTATTAAATCCAGCTAACTAAAGTTAAAACTTAACACCCATTGTTGGCCGATTAATTTCTTAAAATCGTTTTATGTATAACAAAATGCCGGCGTGAATAAATATGTGTGTAGTTTTTGAGATTACAGGGCCGTATGCGACGAGTCTTGAAAAATTTTACTTAAGTCTAATAGAGTCCTTTATAACTGACTTTTTCGAAGTATCGTGGCAGTGCGGAAGTTTAATTTATTATTTAATGAGTAGGATTTTAAATAGTACAGTTTGAAAGTTTGAAGGCGACCACGATAGATTCGCGAAAACTGAGAAATTGTTTAGGATTATAATAATGATTATTTTGTAATGAATTTTCGCCTATCTAAAAGGTTATTACGTAGTGTTCTAAATCAAACCCTACAATATATGGTGTTTTCATTACAATAGAAAAAAGATTATTTCCACTGAAATGTTCGTTTCTTTTTAAAAATTTTTGTATGTTAGCGTGGTCACAAAAGCAGCAGAGCCAACATGAGGGTCCTACCAGTATTATTCCGTCATTAAAATGTTATGTAAACCAATGTAATGTAGTCTCAAATTGCAAGCCTGTAGGCCGAATATTAGCCCTTACATCGGGTTTAACATCAATACCTTGGTGTAAACAACGACTTAAATATAAAAGGACGCCACTCTATTTTACTACACATAATATCCTATTAGGCCTAAATAAACATTACGAATGCGTCCTTTATTTATAACCTGAACTTACTCAAAATTTTCAGCATTTATTTACGTTTAGAAATCCAAAGATAAGCACAGAATATCCTAAGATAATGAGACAAAAACGCATGTATTAGCATTTTACGATATTTGGTATTAGTACCTGAATCTTGGCCACTGCCTTGCTGATACTTACAATTCTGCAAAAGTTAAACACTTAACTTTGCTTAGCTAAACCCAGTTAGTGAACTGAATTATTTGCATGGTGAAACGAAAATTTCTTAAACGCAGTTAAATATGGAGTTAAAATTGTAACTACGCTTACTTAAACCAAGTTAAACGAAACAGCCCTAAAATCAGCGTAGGCACAGTTACTCGTCCGTATTCGTGGTGTTACAGAATGATAAGCGTGCGTACCATACAGTTCAAGGGCAGTGTGGTAACACAATATAGTGAAATGATTATACAGTTCCTCAATCACACGTTTCGGGAGTACGAGCGTTCCGTACGTTTGTGTAAAATACATGTTTAAGGGCGTTCAAGAAGGAAAATAATCGTAATTTTGTATTTGTATGAAACAGTGTTAGTTTTGTAAAAGTTACTAGGAAGTACATTATCCTCTTTTAAAAAAAAATTAGTTCAGCCAATTTTCCCATAGTGGTATTTCAAAGCCAAAATTAGCATGTTTTTACTTTGTACACCCCCAGAAAACCAATCAGTATAATGTAACTAAATAATTCACAGTTAAAGTAAATGTCACGGACTGGGCTTGAAGCATATAAAACCCAATACAAAATACTTATATGTATATATTTTTAAATTCTAAAATTTCGAATTTTTTTTTGCTACTCTTAATCACTTTTTAATACAAAAATATTTTGTACTGAATTTTATGTGCTTCAATCACTAGCCCGTCTCACGTACGTTCACTGTGAATTATTTCGTTCAATTATGTTGATTGGTTTTCGGGGGGGGGGGTGTACGAAGTAAAAATATGTAGAGTTTGACATTGTAATGCCGCTATGGGAAAACTGGCTAAGCTAATTTTTTTTTGTAAGAGCATAATATACTTCCTAGTTACATCTACAAAACTAACACTGTTTCATACAAATACAAAATTATGATTTTTTTCCCCCTCTTGAACGCCCTTAAGGGGGCCGTCTATCTGGTGAGCTTGTGTTAGACGTTAGGCGACCTTGGAACGTGCAGTAAACGCCACATCGCAACTACGTACCAAGCGCTGAACTACCGTACAAGATTCCCACCAATCCATTTTTAATATGGGACTATAAGCGGCAACCATTTCATTTTACTGGTGAAAAGTCTGCAGTAAAGTTCAGTGCACGTGTGTGACTTTAACACACAACCGGTTAGTACATTTTGAAGTGCGGCAGTTTAAAATGGCTGTTTTTGGCTAAGTTGGAGGTATTTATAATTGTTTTTAATATTAAGCATGGTGTAAAAACAATGTAATTCCACCCTTCATTGTCCGAAGTGTGTTTTCTTACAGTATATTGTTACAATGTGGAATAATTTCGTAATAAAACGAATTTTTTTAGAACGTTACAAGGCATTCGAAGCTCGTGATAGGCTGCGGAAATACGGGGTTTTTACGTGCTACGAATACCATTAGACATGCTGTTTCATGTTTGAGGCAGGACCTGACATTTTTCTAATACACAGGTACATTTAAGAGGACATGGTACAAAAATATGTGCTTTATTGCGTTTTTCAGAATTTTAAAAGCAGTAAGAAATAAAAAGCCAACCTTAGAAAAAAATAGCAATACTTTTAACCAATTATTCTGCAAGAGTAAGGGATTTTTTTCAACGTAATCTCTTGCATCGTAATCAAGAAACCCAAAATTGCGGTGGCATAAATAGTTGAATAAAAACCCATTGCACTAACTACATAAAGCTCCTAGGATAGCTTTTTTTTAATTAACATTCGAATGCCAGTAAATTCGAATGAATAATTTCTTCGAGTAAAATCGTTTACAAAATCCGCTATGGTCTACGTTGTTGTCTTATACCTAATGTGTAATTTGGTATATCCCAATGATAAGTTTTCCTGGTTAATTATTTTGGTGTTAAGGCCAGTTTTGTGTATATTTGTGTCGTATGTGACATATTTCTCTAAGTTTTTATTATGGATGTTAGTTCTATATATTCCATGGAGGTAAGAATAGTCTGTGACGTATTTGAAGCGGCTTTATTAGGATGTCACATTATGGCACTGATGCCTTTTGAGGTTATTACCATATATTTTTATTCGCATTTAAATAACAAAATATCTTAGATGTTTCTGCAAATACGCCGTGTAACAAATTACATTGATTAACTACTTGTTAGTGTGAGGTAGTGGCTTGATTATGAACTTATCGTGTAACAGTAAGTTAATGTACATGGGGTCGTCATGCTGTTAACACTAAAAAAGGCGGCTTCATGTATCTCCCATGCTTATATAACGACATGGACACCCCTTGATATATTCTGACTACAAAAATAATCTTGGCTAATTTTCCTTATTTTTGTTTTATGTGACTTAATTTCCGGTGACAGAGCTGCGATGACGCCTGTACACGATTTTAAATCTAAGTCACTCGCTCCTATTTCAAGAATATTTTTAACAAATTATTATCAATATCTATTATTTTATTAGTTAAGTAACCATGTAAACACGTTTATGTCATAAACTTTTCAGCTGAACATGTTTAATATGGTTGCCTGATCACACGAACATGTTTAACGTTCCACATCACAGCGGGATAAGTCCCCACGAAAGTTTTTTTATAATGAAGTGAATTAAAAAGTAAATATTTATGCTTAAAACGGTGTGTGAACTGCGTTAAAATGCTGCACAGTTAATTAATTTGGAAAGTATACAACTCATTTCCTCAAATAATTATTCGCGGTATTCACACTTCTTTATTGATGTTTGTGCTTGCCGTAGAATAGTAAAAAAAATATATCGTTTCATAATGTTGTTACATTTACCTTGTAATGTTTCTGACGCTGAGCGATCTATTTTATCTTCCTCTAGGTTCCACATCTGCTGAGTATCCTGCTCTTCTAGTTTGTCCAAGAATACTCTCATGCGGTCTAAAAGATGATGCATGCCATCAGTAAGATGTTTCATACAACTCCCGTCATTGTTACGGTTCTGGACTCTCGTGGTCTCGCTCTCTGAAAGCTGAAACAAATATTTAACGGAAGAATTAGTCTTAACTACCGAGTTAGAAAATTTTATACAATCACGACACAATCCGTATTTTAAAACCTAACTGCATTTACTCGATTATGACTTAATTTTGTATGTTTGCCACCTTAATTTACCGCTCCCCGTCTGCAGTTTCAATTGATACTGAATAATGTACATTCTATAATAACAAATACCGAGGCACAAAGACGTGGAATGTGTTTTTGATTATTCCTACACATCTATCGTACTTGATTAGATATCGTAGTCTTTGCTTCTAGTCTTTGCTTCAGGACAATGCTAACGTAAACACCCCAAACATTTATAGGAATGTTTCCAAAATGGGCCATAAAGGCTAAAAAAAAAAAAAGACGGTAAATTGTGCTTGTCAACTTTTAGATATCGACATGCTTTTGGATTTAGGAAGATGCTTACTTAAATACCCAAAACGTTAAATTTTGGAGCTGTGAATTGTATGAAACTTATGATTAAGTTAATAAGTGGTGGAATCATATAAATTGACTTAAAGAGTAAAATTCGCATGTCCAAAGATGTATAGAATGGCCTACAATCAAGATAACGAGTGAATGATATTTTAAGCCTACAAATCTTCTCCAAACTTGAGAGGAGACATCGACTGGCGCATGGACGGACACGCGTATTATTTTTTTACGCGAAACCGCTTAACTTATTCATTATTATGTTTATCTTCTAAAAGAGCGCACACTTGAAACTATGCTTCTATGTTTTCAAAAATGCAGCACGCTTGTTAGAAACATTATTTTTTGGCCTCTCAAAATGGCTATTAAACGTTCATTATTATCATTATTATTATTATTATTATTTTGTTAGACTGCTGTAACTCCGAAAAATATTAGGCTTTCTGAATTCGTAAAGTGCAAAGCGAGGCGCATGCGTTGGTCATTACTTCATACTATTCATAAATAAAATGTTGTGGTCATCGCTTAGTGTCCCGTAGGAAAAAGACTATAAAGAGAAACCTTGCCTGTCAGTTTGGCGCGCTGCGAATAGAGGCGACATGCTTCCCGTCAAGCGTGGGACACTGGCTCTTATCGCTACGCTGTTCCCACGTGTCAAAGGTGGAAATTTGAGACCAGCGAAGACTCCGTTTAAAGTCTAGCACACACGGGCATATTTATTATTGTTTACGTAGCCTTTTATCACGGGAATGGTCACCGAGTGTGTTTGAAGTAGTATGAAAAATTCGCGTTTTCTTCCAGGCATAAGCTTGAAGTCCAGCAGATGTAAATTCGTGCTACTTTCATAATTGGCTATTGGCTTATTTGACACCGTTGAAGTCGATGAGCCAATAATAACAATGTAACTAATCCGGGTCCATTCGACTGTGTCAGCGAACAGCCAATGAACAACTGTTGTTTGCTTTAATACTCAGATATTCTTGGAGGCTAGCATATAGGTCCCTGAACCCGCGAATTTTTCCTGTAGTTATAATCTAATGCCAGCATTAACAGGCAATTATGTATACTATTGTCGCTGGCTTGTTCATTGCTATTTTAATGCTCTATGATCCATAATAATAAGTAAATCAGTACCTATAAATAGAGACATGCCAAATTCGCGTTATTTTCTGACAGTTTACTACTCTCCAAGTGACTTTAGGCTCGTCCGACATCTCTCGCTGGCCGAGGAATGCTTACACGGTAGAGAAGTCAATCTCTGTAAAGACGTAACACACGTAAATGACAACACATAAAAGTTTGTGGCCAATTGAATCGCAGATTATTCTCTGTTATGTATAGGAAAGTGAAGTTTAGTCTGCTACCAAATGATAACGCGAATTTGGCATGTCTTTATCAATAAATGTTAACCTAGCTTTGTCGTTTTTTGTACTAAGGGTTTCGCTGAGTGAATTGTTTAACGTACTTCCGTGTTGACAAACAAGACACTAGTGTAATTTGTGTATCTCACAATTTTGAACATACTGGCTTTTAGCCTATGCAGTTTAGTGCTCATTATATTGTTCATCTCTGTGGAATTTTTCGTGTACAAGAAAATGGCTTTAGGTTAAACCAAGTATTGAAGAAATCGTTTTCGTTTCTTACTGTCATAACATAAATGTAATAACTCGTAAAGCCACTTGTTATTACAAGGTATTGAAGTGAATAAACTTACCCAAATGTTTTTATCCATTGCACCACTTCACTGTATAATTTAGACATAAAAATCAAAATACGATTAAATTTTTAACTAAACTGAACTAAACTGCAATAATTTATCATTCCCCAAGCTTGTTTAATTTCAATTTTAAAAAATTTTGCCAACACAACAAAGAACAAATTCCTCTCTGGTGACAATTATTTCGTCAAAGAATAAATAAGTAGTACTTATTTATTCTGAGCTTTTTTTTGAATGATATGTTGCTAACAGAAATAAAATAAATATAGAATGCGCTCTTGTTAATGATCGTAACCTGGATTGTAAGTGTGCGTAAGGTTAAGGTTAATTCTACTAGTAGTAGAAATAACCTTAGTAAGGTTAATTCTACCACTGGTTGGAAAAATCAATGTCATAAGTTTGTAATAGGGAAAATTTCTGCCGCATGAGCGCTGATATCGGTAGTGCACCAAACTGACCAATCACAGAGCTTTCCTGAATTTTAAGTCACATTAAATTAATAATTTAAAACGCGAAGTCGGTTTCTTTTCACTTTAAAAATAAAATTAAATTACTTCTATCAATTTCAAGTTTATTTAAATTTCGTTTTACTACCGTTTCGTATTAATCTGGTACATTAGCGCTTGAAGCTAAACTTTGTAGAAAGAGATAAATGTAAATATAGACAATTATAATAAGACAACTCTTGTAATACAGCCAGAAAAATTTTGTTTATATAGCGATACAAATAAATGCACATGAAAATAATCGTTTGTGTATTACGGATGTTTTTTCTGAAATTACAGAAATACATTTCAAACAGCACAAAGTATTGCATTACGTCCAGGTGGATTTATTATTTTTATTTTATTTATTTAAATTATATATAGACTATATATATCATAATACAAATGTATTTGTAAATAAAAGTATGTTTATTAGGCGTACTTTTTCTAAAATTACAGCAGTTAAATTCGTAAGTGGGACCTCAGTCATTCCACGAATGGTTTTATTCCTTTTCCCGGCCTGTCTGAGAGTCTTTACGAGTATTTTAATACGATATCACAGTCGAGAAAGAATTGTATTGTATTCAGCCATACCTGTGCTGCAATAAGCAAGTGATCTCACCAGTACCATCACGACTCGTTTAATGATTATTTATTAATTTTTGTAAACGTCTGTCCAGAATTTTTGTTCTACGTACCTAACGAAGGGAACGCTTTTACCGGTTTTATCGTCGTTTCGTGACGAATTGTAGCGTGTACCATTTCTTAGACCCCCAGGATAAATTGAAATTATAATTTTTCTGCAGCTTAATGTCCATGAGTACTGACAGAACTGAAAGGTAAATAAGTATACACTTAACAGGAACCATATCTTAACTGCAAATTAGATAAATCTGTTAGTTTAAGGTTTCCATGAAAGACATGTAATAATAAATTAAAGATGCTATAGGAGATTATTGCATTATACTTGGCACACTGCAATGTTATAGGCAAGTTGAAATATGAAAATCTCTGTAAACTGACAAAAACAGAATTGAAATTTTGTGGTAGTGGAATTCAAAATTTCGTAAGAAATAATGTTTTCTCGTATAAGATGTTACTACCTGCCCAGGAACTTCAGAATGTCAACAAAATTTTAAAATGAAAATTTTCTCTAATTACTTTTAAAATATTTTTTTAAGAATGATATATATTATGCACAATTCTGTTTTAGTTTCATTAGTGTGGCGATGACTAGTAATCTACCAGGACATTAAATACAAAGTTCTGCTTATGTTAGCATGCAGGCAGTTGCAAGCCACAAAGAAGATACGACCGGATCCCGACTGTAGAAGAACACAATGGCCTATTTGCCAACGTATTTTGTTTTACCGCATTGTTGACTGCTAGTTGATGATCTTGCCGCTAGCGCGCTGCTTTGCAGAGTGGTCGGATTTTTGCATGTGAACATAAGAAATAGGTAAGTTTTTTTGTTAATCATGAATAAGTAGTTACAAAACACTTACCCTAGTGTATATATTTTTTCCTTTGTGTTTATCAATGAGGAAAGAAGCATTTATTTCAATTAGCATTTCCCACAACTGATAGCCACCACGATATGGCTTTCAAACATGTGAACATAAATTACGCCGATCTTCACCATGTTAAACCACGAACACTGCAAAGCAGCGCGTCAGTGGCAATATCGTCAACTAACAGTCAACAAGGAGACCAATATTTCAGATGTGTCCAGACCACGGTCGTAGAAGAACAGGTCTGGACACTCGCCTATCTACCAATGTATTTTGCTTGACCCCCTTGTTGTTTGGCTGTAGTTCACCAAGTTACCGAGAATATTGTGTTTTATTGGCGCTGCAATCAGGGCGGTTGGACTCAAACTCCGCGCACTTTTTTCCATTGTTTACATTTTAAGGTAAATAAAGATTCCTGGAGCCATGCTTTAGGAATGTGAGCAAAGGAAGTATTTCATAAATTGATAAAAAAAAATACGTTCTGATAAATTGTTTATCTTTATAATGTAAACACTGGAAAAAGTAGGAGGTAAGTGGGCGGAGTTTGAGCCCGATCGCCCTGATTGCAGCGCCAAAGACGCACAACACTCTCGATAACTTGGTGAACTGCAGCCAAACAACAAGTGGGTAAGGTTTCCAGGCGAGTGTCCAGACCTATTCTTCTACGACCGTGTCCAAACCAAAGACGTTATAAACGACCTGGTATTCTATGGCTGTAGTCCGGATGTTGTCAGCAAATTAAAACAAACGACTGACGATAACTTTATTATTGCGTTTACACAAAGGAACGAACGGAAAACTCTCAACCTGGTTCTTCATGCATCTATGCGGGGGCGCGGAAGTGTTTCTACCTAATTTGTCTAGTAGCGCTTAGTACTTGCGTACCTGCATGGCCATGAAAATTTAGAAGAGAAAATTTAATCTGCGTTGAGCACAGAGATGGAATTTAATTTTGACTAAACTGCTTCAGGAAATTCGGGTAGCGTCCCTCCTAAACATATTACTAATACTGTTACACTTGACTGGTTAGTTACAAGAGTAACATCACCAAGTAATACTTGCTTGGCTAATAGGCCTAATATGTGTAATCTGCAACCAACAATAATAGCAGTGAAACATTAAATTGAAAACTAATAAATTAGACATAAAGTATTAGTTTAACATGTGATTAACAAACCATGCATTTGTTCATAACAAATGATTTAGCAAACAGTTGTTTAGGTTTGAATTATGGGGTTAGGGCACAAAATAATAATTTCAGTACATCATTGTCCGAAGTTTCTCATGCGTAAATTAAGTCCTTATCGACAGTGTAATCACAGCACGTGGGAATTAGTTGAAAATTATACAGACTTTACTGAGACAAGTAAAACTAAGTACTTATCACCTTCATTCATTATGAAAATAATAGTTTTGTAAAATGCGTTAAAACATGTTACATGCTATTACACTGTTGAATTTACTTTTAAAAGATAACTCAAACTACATAACACGTTTTCAAGGATGACTAAAACTAATCTCGGAGTCTGAACCACTACAAAGCGTTGTCTAATTATCTGCGAGCGCTAACAATGTACAAAAGACTGCCTTACAATCAAGTGAGATGAAGTGGAGGTAAAATATTAATATATTAAGATTATGTTTTTTAATCTTAGTCTGACTGTTTTTGATAGTACAAGAATAGGAAAATTAATTAATTCATTCATTGATAATATTATAACAAATATTGGCCCTATTGTTTAGTCTGTGAGTGTTGTGGAAACTGCCATTTCAGATCATGCAGCACAAGAAATTTTACTTGATGTAAACGAAATTGGGTGTGACCATATTAATCCTAGTAAGAATGTATTCTTCATACATAGAAGAATTTTCAAAACAATATTCATCTACAGGCTTTTAGTAGTCATATTTCTGATGAACAGTGGAAATATGTTTTGTCCTGAATTAATCCCAATATAGCTTCCAGCACTTTTCTAATAACATTTCTATTATATTTTAACCAGCACTTTACTAAAAAAATTGCATAAATTGTTATCTAAAAAGACATACCCCTGGATAGATAACAATGTACAATCTATGTTTCAAAATCTCATAACATTAAAAAAGAATTTAGATAAAAATGATCTTATGCAATGTGAAGAATATAACAATTGCAAAAAAATATATCTGCCATTAAGTGTCAAAAAATTTAAGGAAAAGGAGTTAAAATCATCCATAAAATACTAATAAAACTATCTGGGACTTTATTAATGACGAAATTAAAGGTTTTTAAAAAGTAAAATACTCTTATTAATCATCATGGAACAAAAATATCTTATTGTAAGCAAATTGTAAATATATTTAATACATTTTTCACAGAAATTGCTGCTACATTCAATAAGAATGGTAGTAATAAAGATACTAGTATAATGTATGATATGAATAGCACAAAACCTGTAAATATAAAAAACATGTATTTAACACCCACTACTGAACATGAAAGAATTAAAGTTATCCATGAACTTAAAAATAAAAAGTCAGTAGGATTAGATGAAGTTTCTACCATTGCAATTATAGCTTGTGCTAATGACATTGCAAAACCACTCAACCATATTTTTCACAATTTTATTGAACTACAAATAAAGTACAGTTGCAAGAAATGCATTGCATTTGTACAAAAAATTATAAATGTACAATCATTTATTTTCGAAATACGAATATCACTTTTCAAAATTAACATACAGTCGGTATTTGTATAGTTACAAGCATATTTTTGTAGTGCTTGCAACAATTACACCAGAATGTGTTTCAATACATTTTGAAAATCATATCACACGTAATATTACTGATTTAATTATTTTTGCGTTTACAAAATCAAAAAATTACCCCTGGTTTTCTCCTTCACGCAAATTGAAGTTAGATATTGACATAATCTGGTAAAATTGACTATTTTAATTATATTTTCCTCATATGTATTATTTAATATCATATGTTGAAAATTATCGAGTTAAAATAACTTACCTGGTTGATTCAAGACCTGGCAATCCTATTTTTTACGCAACAAAACATGTTTGAGAGAGTTTCCTTTTATATGTATCTTGTGACAGGCCCATGTGAAGCATCTGACAGTAGTCTTCCGATAAAATGTTAATTTTTTTTTTTCAGAATTAATGTTTTTTGGGTAGTAATGAAGGTGTGACGCCAAGAAGCGCCCTTTCAAAGTCGTGGAACACCCTACCTTTTTAGTTTCGTGTCAGCATGTTTTTACTATGCCTAATGTAACTTCTTATCCACATTCTTAAGAGGGCGTGATACATAATTCAACGCTAAAAGTATTAATCTATAACTGTAAGTTTCTTGAAGCCAGTTTGCGAAAATTAAACAATAGCAATGTTAGACAATAGTTTTAGTCAACGTTTTAAATAAAATTGTTTCCAGTGTTACGAACTTCTGAGGAACGATCTCTGACGCCGGAACGTCGTGCATTTAACTGCGTCGCAAGAGATCATGCGTAACGAATTAGTAATTCTGGATAAATATTTACTCATAAAACTGGCAAATACCATTATCTAGGATTGTCATTGAGTATTTTATCCATATTGACTTTGGAAAATGCGTAGAAATCCATTGATGTTTTCAGCGTTTATTTATCTACCACGCACTCTTAAATACAGTCATCGTTATTTTCTGGCTGTCTTTCATCGTGGAAGCAAAATCTTAATATGTTTTGAGCCTGCAAATATCCGGACCAACAAAAACATCAACATTCAGTTTTGCCTCAGATAGTCGAGGAAAATTCTCTCCATGTTTGAAACACTCTCCTTCCGTATCATCCTTATCTTCCGTTACAAATTGTTGCAAAAGTCAAAGTTTAATATTAAGAAGAGGAAGCAATCCTTTTTTTATCGGGTTCACCAAGCTTTCGAGTAGTACATTTGGGTTTCGGGAAAGATAAATTTTCTCTCCAACCACTCTATCTTGGTCCAGTGTGATTGATGCCCTATAACGACTCTAACATTCACACAGGAACCAGGATTACTTTGTATAAACCACTCGCTGTCCAGGCTTTGTGGTCGTTCTAGTTATTTTTTAGAACCACATCTAAAGTTTTATACTTCTCTTTCAAGTATACAGAGGATCCTATTGGTAGTGATACGTATTTGTCTGCATGAATCAATGAAGGGCCTCCATTAGTCAGAATTGTACCGAATGTTGAACATAGACTTGATAATTCGGACGCCATAACAGCATAAATTTTTTCCGTCCTGAGGGATAAATGTTTTTCACCCAACTGTAGGACGTAATGTAGGGGGCTTTTGCTTCAATTTCGGACGAAGCTGTTCTGCTGATTCTTTGGGTTAGTCCAGATATCTAGCCAAATCGTCTGTCTCCATCTGGGCGAAGAATTGAGTGGCTTATTTCCAAAATGTTTCTTGTCCAGTTATTTTAATTGGTTTTTTTTTTATGGAAATGAAACAAAAACACGAATTTCGAAAGAAAAAAATTGGCCAAGAGACTTTTTGGAATTGGGCCACTCAATTGATGTTCGTCGAAGGTAGAATCGCTAGAGTCTATACCTCTCCCGCGGTTTTCAGAGTTTTCAGAGGTGAGTGAAATATGGAATCTCAGACCTGTCAGGCACTGGAGGCATTCCACAGGATCCTCTATAACATGCTAGGCTCTTTATTTTTTGTATAAAGTAAATTATAAATAAATTTCTTGTTGTATTTGTATAATACTTTTGCTCTGCGGGTGCCAAAAGGTCACCTACCTAACTGTTTTTTTTTTTTTTTTTTTTTTTTTTTTTTTTTTTTTTTTTTTTTTTTTTTTTTTTTTTTTTTTTTTTTTTTTTTTTTTTTTTTTTTTTAGATGAGATGTTTAATGTAATTTAATTGTAGTTCGCCTTCATTTCTTACATGTCTGGCTTGAACTTAGTTTCCGCATTCACCATTTGCGTTACTTTTTTACACATATTTGTGAAAAGCCATTACATTTCATTGTCACGTATGCTGTTAAATATTGCAGTGGTAATAAAATCATATATAGTGTTTATTAAGGAATCTGGTTTACTTTTTGTGGGAACGTATATGCCAGCTTCTCTCTTTGTATGAATTTGGCAGCCTTAAGGTCAGAAGGTAAGGTAAGTGGGTTATGCGTCTCGTCGACAGTGAGATCATTAGAGACAGTGAAACACAACTTGGTACGATTACAAAGGTTGGGAGAGGAGTAGGCCATGGCCTGTGTTAAGGAACATCCCATACTTCACCTGAAGTGATTTCGGGAAACCATCTTAACGTCGGAGTTAACTGTCGCGTCATGTCCTTCGCGAATAATTAATAACGTGCCGCATTGTTAACAACGCACGCTTACATATTGAAAAGAGAAAACACGAGAAATACTTCTCCAGAAAAAAACAGTCTATGATTCTGAATGCAGAAACGCTTAAAACTATTTCACGTGCACTTTATGTCACCATCTTTGGAGCCTTACGCTGTTACGACTCTATTTTCAGTCTTGGGGATTTATGTCTGTAGTCTTACACATGATATACACACGCGTAACAACCACCCCCCTCCCTTTTTTTCTCATATTTATTTTTCTCCTTCCACAAAAATGTATCCAACTGTAACACAATTTGTTCGCTAGAAGTGATGCGTATGTCTACTGGCAGTGTTTTTGTGTGAGTGAGGCCAAGGGCGATGTTGACTGGCTCATACGGTACGGTATCGCATCTACCGCATGACACTGTAACGGCGAGCAGTGGTGTCGTAGATCATTTGCCTGACTGACACTTCCAGTGGTGACCCCGTCTTCTTATTGGAGAAACGTTTTAAAGATAGCATGCTTCAAAAGTACTTTCACACGAATCACGTGAGTGGCTTTTCAGACACACTCGATTGAAAAAGCTGTTATTAGTCATTTTGAGGGGCTCCAAATATTTTTTTTTTAATTCACGTCACATTTTGAAACTACCGTACCGTAATCATTTGAAGTATATCTTCTTATCGCACGCTAACACAATGGGCACATGTAGGGGCACATGTGGAATTGTTTCGTAAAAAAAAAAAACATTTGCGAGCATACTGCAACATAATTTAAGTGCGTGGTAGGCGGCGCCCTTAAGGTCGCAAAATACAGCAATTTTCATCACTATGTTTTAATTTTTGTAGTTGTACCAGTAATTTTTTTTCTTGTTATAGACACAACATATGACAAAATTTTTCTCTTATTTAGCGAGGACGTGAGGGCGCAGTAAGAACATCGCATTTGCCGGACACGAGCCATGTATTTACACAAAATGTACAATATATACATCTATACATGTGCCTGGGAGTGGCACGCTGTTTGCGGTTGTCCGGCCGGTCAGGGATGTGCAGCGCCCTACTGCGTTGTCTTGCATTGACAGGCTGACTGGTGCGCATCGCTTCTGCATACGGCAGTGATACGTCACCACGTATTATAATTTTTTTATCTTCCATATTTTTTGCACAATGGCTCGTTAAAGTCAAAATTCGCTTGTTTACGTTTTATGGACGACACTAAAACCAACTCACTTACCAAAGCGAAATAAATTCAGAATGGATAAAGATTACTTAGGCTACGCGTTCCTATGTTAAAACACAAAACAAAACGTTTTTGTATTTTTTAAAAAATTATTGAATTTTTTAAATTTTATTTTAAATTTCAGCATTTTAATTTAAATACAAAAGGTATCCATTCTTTGTTTTTATGTACGTGAAATTGTAGCCTATGACCTCTTTTACGCTGTGATTATTTTCAGTTTAGTATATCAGTTGGTTTTAGTGTAGTCTTTAAAACGGAAACATGCAAATTTTGACTTTAACAAGCCATTTCACGAAAACTATGAGAGATACTAAAATTTTATAAGAGAAAAATTTAGTCACATTTTGTGTCTAAAATAAGAAAAAAATTATCTGGTACGATTAAAAAATTAAAACACTGTAATGAAAATTGTATACCGCACCCTTAAGGTTGAGTTACAATGGACACTAATATCAAACTGAATAGTTATCCTGCGTGTTCTTCAGCAGCCATCGTACCTAGAGATAAACACAAATACAAGGCAAGTTTCAGTGTTAAGAAAAGTTTGGTTCAGTTCTAGTTTTGCTTGCTATGTAATAGTATTGGCCAGTCACAGGCCCTAAAAGTGATACTACGTTTTCGCACGAGAAACTAAATTTGGAAATGATAAAAAGTCAGTGTTCAACTTAATTGTGCTATGTCTTCTATTATGAAGTAAGAAAGTGTTGCAGTTTTTTGAAGAGACATAACTGCCACCGTAGAAACGAAAATAGTTCTGCATTAATAATCTTCAGATGATTTTAAAAACGCTATAATTTTTTTTAATGAATAAGTATATTTCGCTTACTGTATGAACAAAAATTTCTTCACAACAATAACAGCCAAATTTCTACCTCTTATTACTAAGCTTACGGTATTACCAATGTAATAAACTGATGTTTACGATATTCTTATCACAATAACTATGTTAAGTTAATATATTTTGTAGTCAAGGCTTTAGGGGAGTGTTATACAATTTTATTATATTTTCAGTTTTTTAACCATAACATTTTTAAAAATTGTACTATCAAAATTTTATTTTTCAGCAGAACACAGGATATACAGGATGTCCCATAAGTCCGGTTTCATAAGGCAAATAGAAATTGGTGAAATATGGAATAGTTTAATGGTGATTTAGTGTGTTAGCGTACGACAACAGCAGTATGTTCACTTCCATATGTCATTAAAACAGAAAATGCTCAAATTGATGGTCGCAATGTACTTTTTACATGCGTATGCGATGGTTCAAACTGCTTTGTACACAATGTAACTTGGTCTTCGAGATGGAGCGGCATGTAGTAGTAATATTGTTATTCACAATAACATTTCATTACACTGCGGCAAAAGAATCTCTTGTGAAAATTAATTCATACTCCGTAGGCTAGCCTCCATAGAGTGCGAACTCGTGTGAGGGGAATACGGATGGCGTACGGAGGGGAAGGTTGGAGAGTGAGAGAGCATGGAGGGTTGGAAAGAGAAGGACGAGCGGAGGGGAAGGTGATACTGAGCATGCGCCACTGTGCTTAGGAGTCCTGGATCTGGGCGCTAGTCACCAAATACCCTAGTTGGCTACACGCTTTCGAGTGTTTGGGTATACAAAATTCGTGACCTCTGTCGGTCTTCGTGACAACCAGTTTCAGGAAAAAAAATACCGTCTACCAAGTTCAGTGTATAAACAGAGGTAAGTAAATATTCTCAGTCTTACGTTCCGTACTTTTGAAATTGTATGTAGAGTGAGTTAATGTACTTGACGTTTAGTCGTAAAGTTTATGACAATTTAGGTTACTTCGTACTTATGCAGTTATCAACAAGCATGCAAACAGTGCTAAATAAAAAAAAACACTGTGAGAAAGTCGACGGCAGACAAAAAAAAATTTAATTCTTGAATGTGTTACATCATCATCTCTTGTGGAATGATTAGCTTTTGTGCAATACTTTCTGCTTTTCATACATTTTTTTAAGTGAAAATTTCATACATTATTTTACACTCATTTTCGCAGTTTAAATTTAATTTACCTACTCAACAGTCCATAAGATAATGTACTTGAATACACATAATATACCAATGGCAACTGTAATTTTGCTGTTTTTTTTTTTGTGGTCAGTAAAATAAATATCTTCTTTCTTTGGTATCCAGGTATGCGTATCGCTAATTATTTGCGAAACTAAGGTATAAAATAAGTTCAAAAGAAAAATTTCTATCGCAAGTTGGAAATCAGAGTTTCTTACAATTTTATAGCATACGTCGACCGGTATCGATAAGCACACCTTTAGTTTCGTAGACCATCTCAGCATCAAGAATTAAGAGGGCGTGGCACATAATTCCACGCTAAAAGCATTAATCTATAACTGTAGGTTTCTTGAAGCCAATTTGCCAAAATTTAACATTAGCATTCCTAGACAATAGTTTTAGCCAACGTTTTAAACAAAATTGTTACCAGTGTTACGAACTTCTGAGGAACAATCTCTGACGCCGGAACCTCGTGCATTTAACTGCGGCGCACGAGATCACACGTAACGAATTAGTAATTCTGGATAAATATTTACTCATAAAGTTGGCAAATACCATTGTTTAGGATTGTCATTGAGTATTTTATCCATATTGAATTCGAAAAAAGCGTAGGAATCATATGATATTTTCAAGTCTATTTATCTACCACGCACTCTTAAGTACCCAGTAAACATTTTTTCTACGGTACGTTGTGAGCTTTTCAATGCCATATATGTTTTATGTAAGCATAGAACGTTAGCTTACAAAAATAAAATTAATTACACTAAGCATAGATGTTGACCTACTGATTTTGACGAATAACCAGAAGTAAACTGTAAGATTGAATTCACCGAACCAAGAACAAGACGTGGTATTTTCGTGATTGACTCTGATAGCTTTTTGCATATGATTTGGTTACAAAAGCTATATTTCTGATGAAAGTACATTAAATTAATAAAATATTCCACATGAAATTGTTGTCATAAAGACACACAAGCACATTAGGTGCTACTGTTGAAGGAAAAATTGGGAGCAATTGTATTTACTCACAACACAGCGAACATCTTCATTAGTACACTTCCCAGTATGTAAACTAACCAATGAATGTAAGCAGAAAAAGCTGTTTACCCTATCGTCATTCGAACAATGTATTTCCTTAACTTTACTCTACTTTACTCTTAGTTACGTTTCTCTTCTCTTAGAGTATTGTTTTCTAAAACAGTTCCGGGTAGGAAGAAAATCAAATTTCTAATGAACGAGTTTAGCATAGGAAAAAATCCATCGTTTAATGTGCTGTTGTGTGAACTAGGGCCGAATAAAATGCGATATGGTAACCAAAGATTCACAAATTTGACGGGTTTGTTTTGAATGAGCGTCATAAAGCTTAAGTATATTTGTTGTTTGACTTTAAAGCTCTGCTACGGTTGATTTAGCACAGAAAACAGCACGCGCATAGAAAGTAGATAGCATGTGTTCATGCTGTTCTCGCTACATTCACGCACAGATAAATAGCACAGGAATGACGCACAGAAAGTAGAGCAAACTCTTATATTTCTATGCGTGTGCGCCGTTTGCACGGATACCACCGGGTTCAAATGAAAATTAACATGGGGGGAAATGGAAACTGACTCAACTTTGTAAAAATTCGCACCGAAGTTAATAATTGATTTTTTCGAAATGTGTTACTGCAATTAAAAAAACTTAGTTCACTCCATTTTATTCTATACAATAAACAAAAAAGTTATTTAATTAAAACAGTAGCAATAAAGGCATTCATAATCAGTGATACCAACACACACGAGTATTATTTACCAGATGTAGCTTCTTTTCGTTTTAACAACAACATCCGCTGTTTCTCTGCGGGTTTCGGTTCAATTGTAGTTTGCAGCTTAGTGCTGTGCGAGTGTTATCTCTCTGTGCGTGTGCTGTTTTCTATGCTATATCAATTGTTGCGGAGCCTTAAGTGTGCGTGGTAGATAAATAAACGCTGAAAACATCAATTGATTTCTACGCTTTTTTCGAAGCCAATATGGATAAAATACTCAATGACAATAACTAGATAATGGTATTTGCCAACTTTATGAATAAATATTTATCCAAAATTACCAATTCGTTACGCATGATCTCTTGCGCCGCAGTTAAATGCACGAGGTTCCGGCGTCAGAGATTGTGTCTAAGAAGTTCGTAACACTGGAAACAATTTGTTTAAAACGTTGGCTAAAACTATTGTCTAGGATTGCTATTGTTTAATTTTCGCAAATTGGCTTCAAGAAACCTACAATTATAGATTAATACTTTTAGCGTTTAATTATGTACCACGCCCTCTTAAGTCCATGATTCATCAATTGTACTACTTTCACGATTTTTAATGTTTTATTCGTAAACGAGAGCAGATATATTTATTTCTGTACAAAAAATTATATTTATTTGGCTAATTTGTTTATTAATGGGAAATTTCGTTACTTGCATGATTAGTTGAAACCACTGTGTATTTTGTGTTCAAAAAATTACTCTACATAGTATAAACCTATTTCAACAAAACTGTGCAATAGTTTTTTCGATACCTGCTCACGTTTAGGATTTTTTAAAAATAACTATAATAAAAGCGTAAGAAATGATGGATAAGTCCCTTAACCCTGAATTATAGCTGTCTTATTATATGCTCGCTGCAGGTGAGAAGACATGGACGTGACTTCAGCACCTGTGTTCCTGGCGAGCCTGGTGATACTGCTGTGTTCTCTGCTCGTGTGGAGACGAGTGAAGGCAAGATCTCGTGTAGTCACACTAGTCAACAAGCTGCCCGGTCCGCCGTCCTACCCTATCATCGGCACCGCTCTCGACATGATGTTCATACCCAGAGACAGTGAGTACCTCCTCTGGCATGTATCGTAACATTTGTCCGTTATGAAACCTATCTGTTTAAGAGTGTTCACGTGGTCAATATTAATAATGTTGTATTTGTACGACATAGTGTTCGTTTTATAGACGTTAATTATGACTACATTTCCCCCTTGTAATAATATTTTAGCTTTAAGTCTTCCCATAGCAGCTTGTCAGTATTCGCAAGTTACGGGAACATAGGATTAACAAAAACGAAGTGATTTACCCGAATGAAATAATTTACACCTAAATTAGATACTATGAGTAATATGCTAAAAGATTTAAAAACACAAAATAAAGTCCTTTCGTCTTTTTTAGAAATTTACATAAATGATGTAAATTTCCATATTTTTCAGATTTTTTTTTAAAAAGCACGTAGGAATTTCTTTGTGCGTTTTAAAATCCTTCTGCATATAGTCCATAAGATCTAGTTTCACTGCGAATTATCCCATTTGAGTATGTCTCTTGATTTTTGTTATTCCTTTGTTTCTGTGACTTGCGAATTCTGACTTTGACATGATGTTATGGGAAATCTATGAGAGCTAAAAAATTATTAGAAGGGAAAATTGTATTCATAAGTAGACTAACTTCTTTAAAACGAACACTATGCTGTGCAAATATAAAAATATGCATTTCTGCCACATGATCACCCTTAAGGCTGCTTCACAACTACAGTAAACTCAAACTTTTTGCATGGCTTTCAATAAATAGCAACAAAACTCTGAACAGTGTCTAAACAATGAAAAATCTTCACTTTATGACAAATTGCGAGCACATTTTAGAATTACCGTGTTAAATAAAACACCCCGTCCTAACTTAGCCTACGTACATGATATTTCATTAATCAACCGCTCCTGTGACGTAAAACCTACTTTCGGCTTGTGACGCCCATTTCCCTCTTATACACGGTTGAAAAACATGGAAAGTATGCGTGTGTGTATATATATATATATATATATATATATATATATATATATATATAAGTTTGTATTTCTCTGTAACGTCAAGAAATGTAATACGGTTCTACCGTAAACGTATAGGGTTCACCATCAAATAAACGAAAAAAAATATATATATATTTTAAATGGTTGCAGTTTGTTCAAACCAAGAGATGGTCTTGTGAATAAATTTTCCCTATTCTAATTTTATGGTACCATTGAAAGCTTCTAATTATTCTCAGTTTGCATTTTCTGCCTATTACAAAACTCACAAAATATGTTATTAGCAATTTTTTCATCACACTACGGGTCAAGTGAAAAAAAAAATACGGAAAATTAGATTAATTTCCTTTACGAAAACATAAATTGAATTAATTTCTTTAATTTTTGTGAAAGTATCGGCTGGAAAAATAATGACGGAGCAGATTTTCTCCATCATTGTTTTATTTCTAATTATACCCATGTTTTCAACATTACAACTATTTTTCTAGTTGTGTGTAATTGTAACTTTGTAAGTATATAGCCTAATTAGTAGTTTCAATGTTTTTTAAACGTTGCCTTGTAGAGGCCATCTACACATTTAGTTCTGTTTTATGGTTGTTATTATTATTTTTTAGTTGTAACTTGATTATTATGTAGCTGCTCTTTTGAAAAATGTCTCATACAAGACCAGAGTTGTAAATCAATTAAATGAAGATCTTCATGGATTTTTATTAGCCGAAACACTTGAAGTTACAGCGAACAATACGACTTGAACTGATGATTTAAAAATATTATTTCTGTGCTATTCATAGAGGAAATGTATGAAGTAATCAGTTTCGTTTTGACGTAAATGTTGCAGCTAGGAGAAAGTCAAGGAAATGGAAACGTTACCAAAGTACAATCATATTATGACAGAGTAAGCTTCGTGGAATCAAACCGAAATTCTCAGAATTAGAAAGGTCGTGATAGCCATTCATGTTTTGGGATTTGAAACGGATCTGATTTCTTTAAGCAAATGTGATGTTGGAATAAAATTTGGTCGTAAATTTTTAAGATACACGCGGTTTTCCGAAGAATTGTTTTCGTCGAAGAAATAATTTTAAAAAAATTAGGCCTAAGTTGTTTCATTGCGTTAGCCTGACTATTGTAGAAGATATTTTCAGCTAATAAGATATCATTCTAACGTAATATAAACATTACTGGTGGAACTGTAATATACGGTATAATTTTGATGCGATTCCAAACTCTATTACATAGGTACAGTCTAGATTATTCAAACGACACACAGGTTAATATCAACATAAGTTGTAATAATTTAAAATGTATGTACTATAAAGGTTTGTCACTGTATATTTCCAGGGTTAATGGCGGAGGTGTTTGCTATTCAAAAGAAATACCAACCAATATTCCGCACGTGGCTCGGCTCCAAACCAGGAATCAACATATGTCTGCCAGAACATCTCGAGGTAAGAATGCAGCATCTTGTGTGAAGTGCACGTTCTTTTAAGATATTGACTTTGAGGATTTTTTTCCCACACCATGTTTCCTAGCTTCTTAGGCATATATGGAATTTCCACTTAATTTTCTGGCATACCTTTTCTAACCCTCTATTTTTATATTATCCTTTCTACGTACGTACAGTTAGAATTCGTTCATGTGACAAGCATGTAACATTGCAATTTATTTAGTTTGAAATGATGTTCAATGAAAAGCTGGCACTGTTCTAATTTATATCCTGACATGTAATTTAAACCAGACCTAATCGTATAGTCCGAGAAACAGTATACATAGTCCAATAAAGCATTTGTTTGATATAAAAATGTTGTTACCATTGGTTTGATGGCTGAAGGGACGCATAATAAATGCAGATGCATTTGTTTTATTTTCAAGTACTTTACATCTTTACTTCAACGCTTATATTAGCCTTATTATTTTACGTTAGAGTTTCAAAACACTCACATTTTTTTAGTGTTATCATGTAAAGCTAAAGATCGTGATGTATACAGACCTTAGAAAATATCGATGACGTTTAATTGTGTGTCGAATATGTTGGGGTACGTGAATTTCGCGGATTTTTTACTGGGCCAGTTTGAATGCCTAGAACGTCTTTGCTGTTGCCTGATTGGACGATGGCTGTTTTGACACGCCTTTGACAATACAAGCCAGTAAATACTAAGAAAATAATTCGTAGGGTTATCGCGTGCAACTCGCTTGCACGGGTTATAAGTCCATGCATAGTTGTGAGACCACACTGTAAAAAAATTCCTAAAACGTTTAGGAAGTAACTAACCTAAACGCAATGTGGATCAGTTACCAAACTAGCCAGCCTAAAAGTAATATATCTAAAAACACAAAGAGTACTCGGATAAAATGACTGCAGTGCAGTTAATATACACAGCAAATTTTTGCGTGAAAATTCCTGGTATTATAGTGAAGTAATCATTGGTTCCTTTGTATATGACTTTGTCCTAGTGGTTTATGACTTTGTCCTACTGGTTTATATGACTTCGTCCTAGTGGTCTATATGACTTCGTCCTACTAGTTTATATGACTTCGTCCTACTAGTTTATATGACTTTGTCCTAGTGGTTTATATGACTTTGTTCTACTGGTTTATATGACTTCGTCCTAGTGGTCTATATGACTTCGTCCTACTAGTTCATATGACTTTGTCCTACTGGTTTATATGACTTTGTCCTAGTGATTTATATGACTTCGTCCTAGTGGTTTATATGACTTTGTCCTACTGGTTTATATGACTTTGTCCTACTGGTTTATATGACTTTGTCCTACTGGTTTATATGACTTTGTCCTACTAGTTTATATTACTTCTTCCTACTAGTTTATATGACTTCGTCCTACTGGTTTATATGACTTTGTCCTACTGGTTTATATGACTTCGTCCTAGTGGTCCATATGACTTCGTCCTAGTGGTTTATTTAACTTTGTCCTAGTGGTTTATATGACTTTGTCCTAGTGATTTATATGACTTCGTCCTAGTGGTTTATATAACTTTGTCCTAGTGGTTTATATGGCATCGTCCTAATGGTTTATGGCGAAATAAAGTTGCTCGTGGTGTGCTGTTTCTGACCTCAAGGTCAATATGCTTAGCAGCGATCTGTCCATACCGATATATCCTGCTCAAAGTAATAAGAGGATCGTTACTATGGACCAGGCAGGTCTGGGTTACAGTAGGAGGACGCATTGCTACTAGACCAGCACCTATGACAGGCGGGCAGATGTGCGGCTATATTGGCCTTCGGGGAGATATAATATGCCTTACTAGAGGGCAGCTGTTGTAGTGTTCGTGTCAGTGTTCTGTGCTTGCCTGACTGATATCATGTCCCGTATCTTGCCAATAACGAGTATATCCTTCAGTGGGGTATCATCGTTGTCGTGTTCCAAGGCATGCGGTGGTAAGCAGTGGCCATACTCAACACCGAGTTGTCTGTCAGACCATTAGACTTGTAGGAGCAGGCACACTCTTCTTCCACTTCTTCCAGTAGCGTAGAAGAGGCAAGGAACGTATAGTCCGATAATATTCCTCGGTCTACACAACACATATTTATTGGATATGACAGGTAGATACACTGGGTGCATGTGCTCTAAGTGTATATCGCATGCCTTGGAAGACGACCACGATACGCCCCTGATATCCTTCTGTATGTGACAGCATGTTGTTATGTATCTAAACTCTTAGTTGAATTAAATCATGAGTTGTAGGGTAAACCTACCCTACTTCGTGAAACTCAGGCGTCCAACTTCAGTACCAGATATATATTAAAAGTTTGAATTGTTATCTCGTGTGTGATACGTTGGTCACATATTACTGAAACTGCACATGCCTGCTCTCTGTTGGCAACCTAGTGAACTACGTGCATAGATCCTTCCCAGTTTTGTGAGGTCCGCAAAGTGATTTATTACGATATTAACGTATATAACGACATATGGTCGGTTTTCCGTATTTCATCTCATGTTGTAATTAGTTCTACTGAGCTCATTATCTTCACTAGTGTAACCTATTTAACTACTGCTGAGTTTTTTGAAAGGACATGGAACGTACGTTTACGCCTAAAACATATTAAATGGCCCACAAAGTTAAAGAAAACTGGATCATTAAGTGTATTTAAGTAAAAGAACAAAGAGTTCCTACTGACAGGCCAAAATCGAAAATAAATAAAACAATTATATAAAGATGACAGGAGAATAATTCAGCATTATGTAACATATCTCACGATATGTAAACTCTCATATTTTTTTATGTAACAGATTTAGTTTAAACTTATTTATTAATAACTTTTGTAATTTAGCATGTAAGATTTTATTTATCTTATTGCTTCTTCTAATTATTGTGTTTTTTATAACTGTATGTAGTCAACAATGTGCACGACAAATTGTAAAACGGCCGTCGTGCTGAATTTTGCTCGTGTTAAAATAAATAAATTAATTAATAAATCAGCATGGAATATTCAAGAGACGTCGATCCTGCTGAGTAGTTTTTGTCAACTTTCTGAACAAACATATTTCCAGAGCGGTACGTTTCAGAAAGAGTAAAAACATTTCCACGCTTTTTATTCCAACGCAGTTTAGAGTAGGGGACAGATAAAGATATACCGACAGTTGGCAACACTGAGCCTTCAAGTAGACAATGCATGCAGGTTTTTCGTCACATTGTGGTATTATAGGCTGGTTCTTATCTGCAAGGCATTGTGTGATGATTTCTTGGTATTACGATATCGGATTGCATTCTTGCTGATAACAGCTACGTACACAATTCAATTGATGAAGTATAGAGAGGGGCTTCTCAAACAAAATGTATTTGGCAAGTTATTTCCTAGACTTTTTTAGTCTATATTGTACTTGCTTACTAAGCCTGCACATCTCGACAGAGTTTTGGTAAAAAAAAATACGGTCATTTTTAGGCAAATATTGGCACTACAAAAAATATTCATTTCCTGTCACACGAAAAAATATCTGTCTAAATCTCCGGAAAAATGTATACACTCTGAACAGCGATTAATAAAACTTCGCTATTAGCATGATTTTTGCATATTTTTTTGTTTACCTTGAAATGTAAACATATAGAATTTGCAAGGCAGATTAGTGGTATAAAATTGTAAGTGAAGCTAGCTAGCAAACATAAACAGTTGAAGACAGTGTGCAGCAAAAAGGAGACAGATAACGAACGTATCTGTGAAATACGTCTCACAATATGTGGCTTATATTTTCTCTGATGTCACCTGGGCTGTTTCTCGGTAAATGCTGCTCTGCTAACAAACACGCAAATAGTAAGACCATTGTCCTGTTGTTTGCTTGCAGAACGTATATCACTCATGGTTTTGATACGGAATGTTGACGTGCAGGTATTTCAGCAAAACAACATTTACGTGTGTCGGTATTAAAAAAAAACATGTTATTTCAATAAGAGCAGACAAGAATATTATCCAAAGTGAAGGCTGGTGAGTTCTCGGTACAATTGTGCACAGATCGACAGATCTCTGGACCAAATTAGTCAAGGATACCACAGAGAACCAAGCTCAAATTACTGTGTAGTAGCTCCGCTCCTCCGCTCCTCTTTCTTTCCTCCTCACTGACACCCAATTACCCCCCCCCCCCTTTTCCCAAAAATAAAAAGTTGTGTATCATTGAAGCAAGTCATTGAAATATTTTATCCATAAATGTATTCTATTCTTTTCGTGCAACCCTTTGTGGATATGAATTTCTTCAGTTACGTACAGTAAGACTATATATAAATTGTTTTTAAAGTAGGTAGCCTTTTTCAAAAACATACAAATACAAATAACCTTTAAAATACATGAATTTAGTGCTACTGCATGCTATGATATTTGCCTATACGGTTTCCTTGCGGTTGTGGTCACGAAGAACAACCTCCATTCATATACTACTGGTTTGCAAGATGGATCTTACCTTCCAAATACATTTTTTTTACTTCGCTTACCCCACCTACAGGTCTACATACAACCATGAGGAAAACGATATCCTTGCAAAACTAGTTGGTAAAACCAGTGCGGACTGATAAAATGTGCTCTTCTGTCACTATCAGCAGTTGCTGATTGCTGGCGAAGGTAAAATATTACAAATATGAACCTCTAAAGCGCTCTCATAGCAAAAATGTCTATTAGCACAATTTGCTTAAAACTTCCTCTTAGTTTACTCAGACAAATACAATAGTTTATTTCGCGTATTCTTTACTTCATTAAGCAACGCTTACGCGACGCCAGACTTGAGCTCGTACAAAACTTATCATTCGAACTCTCATGCAAGAATATCAAAATAATGTGGTTCTAAAGCATTTCGCACGTATATGTTACATCTAGTTCATTTCGTACAGGAGATTGGTTGATGGCCGCTGGTGGTATTCGGTAATCATTATGTTAGAAAATTTAGTTTTAATAGAAGCACGAAGGAAATTAAAAATAATGGTTTGTTATTATGTATTCTGAATCCCTGCGTAACTTCTTCCCTGTGTCCACTATGTGTTATAACATGTGTTAATACGAGCAGTGTGACACACCAGGTTCTTCTTCGCAATCTGAAGCATATGGTTAATATCATTATTCTGAGAACAATCTGGAATTCGAAGAACTGTTAGCTCGTTTTCATGGTAGTGTATGTTCACGCGCATGCACAGTGCACACTTTCTGCCACGGCGCATGCGAACTACTCAAGCGCCAATGTGATTTGAATAGAAATCAAACGTCTTGTTTCCTACTTATCATACGACTGCTAGAGTTATCAAAACTCAAATAATGCAAGATAGTTCAACGTATTTTGGAATCGTTTGCGGGTCTTGTTTGTGAAACCGGGTCGCGGTGGCCGAGGGGTCAGACCTCTCGCCTCCCACCAAGGCGATCCGGGGTCGGTCCCCGGATTTTCGCATGTGGGAATCATGCCGGACGATGCCGCTGGTCGGCGGGTTTTCTCGGGGATCTCCCGTTTCCCCGCCCTTTCATTCCGGCGCTGCTCCATACTCATGTCATCCCTCACCAGCACTAAAGACCTCGATGTTAAGCGCTGACCAAAATCTCTCACTCACTCACTTGTTTGTGAAATACCTTTCTGGAATTCTAACTTTACAGATTTTTCTTCTTTATGTACAGAAAGTTGTTAGCTACGTAACTTCTGGTGTAAAATCGCTTTCAATGTTTATGAACAGAAATAAGCAAGGAATTTAATGGAGAAATAATGCTATTATTTACCGGATTTTACAACTTAGAAGCTGTTGGGACGGGCTGCAGGATTTTTAATATCCAACTATATGCCGATTCAGTATTGTTCGGATGACAGTGATACGGCAGAAGCCGAACGGTAATGTAACCTGCTTCTACGAAAATATTGTCTTCCACATATCTTTCATTGCCGTATCCATTGTTTTCATAAGCTCTACGTTAGTATTTTTCATGTCGTTACTCGAGGTGATCCGTCAAAACAGTTGTAGACTTCCTGTTTCCAGAAGACCGTATGGGTTCGATTCCTTCTCCTACCTTTCTGAATTAATTTTTTTTTCGAAGCCACGCCGGGCGAAGGCTGACGTGTTTCCTAACTGTAGCCAATAGCCAGTTCGATCCCGTGTTTTGTCTGCCAAAATCAACTTTTCTGTCTCCAATAACATGGCTGTCGAAGAGATTTTCTTCCCTCCTTGAAACTGATGTGTAAAGACTGTTTCGCACCAAAAAAACCACTTTAACCGAATACTGTTCAAGCATATGCTGCATTTATCACGTTACAAGTATATACTCTATTGTTTTCAATGAAATGTCAAAACAATGAAATGATAATATTTTCGGAACTTATTCACAGCAAAATATACCCATATACTGAAATAAGGTAGCATACTCTACACATAAAAATAATAAGTAATGAGGATGTTTATTAAAGCTTTTTTATAGTAAATATAAAATATTTTACACGACTCTTTAGGAAATTCAAAGTCTGAAGACGGGTGAATTAAATGTGTCTAATATCGAACTGATGATATCGACTGAATAACTTTGTGCTGGTTATTTCATTACCATGAAAAACTTAAATATGTGCTATCTGTCTATTTAACTAAAGAGAAAATAAAGGCGAACATTAAGGCCGCAGTTACCTCAGAGATCTGGCGGCTGCAAGGATAGGGTTTTACATGTGGGTGGGGACTCAGTCACGTTTTGTAATAAAATTGCAAGGAAAAAATTTTTAATAGCCGTTTTCGGGTGTTTTCAATGTGCAAAAATGTTTTTTTTTTTTTTTTTTTGCTCACAGTTATCAGGGTATTGAGAAATCTGCTTAAGCGATCCTTTAGAAATGTGTGTGTGGCACCGAGATAAATAAAAAGCCGGTGGTGGCGTATATGAGACTTAAACAAGTACTGAGTCACATCGAATATAATTTAACACGTAAAACCCTGTGCTTGTTCCCGCCGTGGCCCTGAGGTAGGCATAGCCCTTAAATGTTAATTGTTTTGAATTTATTTTAAGACAATTTTTACTTCCCACACGTTGTCAGTTAATGTTACTATATACTTTTTTAATGCCACTTGAACTCAGCTTATTTTTACTCATGAGTCTCGTAGTTGAGGTCTATAAACAATTGAATACTATAACATTTGACTTTATATTTCCGTTTCTTTAAATATTTCGTCAATGCACAATATAAACGTAAAGTTAAAGTGACAACAGTTGAAAACCATCTGTTTTCAGAATATAAATCTAGTTATATAAATAAAATATTAGCCACATAAGCATATATCGTAAGTATTCCAAAAATTAACCCAATTATTAAAATATTTTCCATTTATTATAATATTTTTCAGAACAACAGCAATACCATCTGCAGTTCATTTACGTTTACTTCTCTAGTGCTATTTATTATTTTTCGAGTAGGTACTTTTAAGACACACATGTTACATGTTTCATGAAATCCATACAAGTGAATATAACGATACTCATAAATAAACATTGTTTATTATCACATACATAATCAGCTGGTTCATTGCGAACGGCCACCTTGAATTTACTTTAGGTCTTCAGTTTATCAGAAACGTAAAGTCAAGGCTACTTGATTTCAGCTTTGGCGGCGCGATTGTGTAGAACTCGATAAGAAACCTTGTATAGAAAGCTATCGCAAAGTAAAATTTTAAAGTTAAAATAGTTTTCAATTGTGTAACCGCCTTTATGGTCTACGAATGAAGGTCACCGCCTGCCTGAAACTGGTTTGCACGTTGGAGACGTGTCGATTAAGGAGCGGTAAGGGTGACCTTGGGGCGTGCACATTCTACCTCATTGCTCGTACACAAAGGCGTGCTAGTAGTGTTATGTGCGGAAACCAACTTCTTAACCAGTGGTAAAGAATTTCCATGAAAAATCCCCAAAATCTCAACAAGTTCGATTAAAAATCTAAAGTTTACTTCAAATTTCATATCAATACATTTTTTTAATTTCAGCCAGTGCTGTCAATAAAAATATAAAGACATTTGATGAAAATTGCACGAAGTTGACAGCTAAATATGTAGTACAATATAACCACAAAACGGTGCAAAATAACCCATAATGACAATTTAATAACTGACAATATTAACGTTAATTTCAGTAGGTGTGAAAATAATTTAGACTTCAGTATATTTACATGAAATTAAGTAATAAAAATATTCAGAACAAAATTACTCAAATTTCTTGCATACGACCGTAGTAATTTTACGAAGGATCAGCTTCAGGTAGGTTTCCTAGCACAATGTTGTTTCTGAACAATCCGTAAACGAAACATGCCTTTCTTATATTGCCAAAAAATGACAATTGTAATCATTATATCAAATATTTTGAAAAAAAAATCATAACTAATGATTTTGCACTGCTGCAAAGTGTAAGTTTCTTCCTTTTCATACATTTGCATTGTACTGTTCTGAAAATTTCAACAGTGTTTATAATAATAAGCTCGTCATATATACAGTATCAGTCATAACGGAGTGTGTTTTATTTGCGCGGTGATGACTTATGAAAAAGTAAGTCGAAAATTGGTTTACAATTCGTCCGTAAAGTGGACTCTAGTGGTAGAAATACTACCCAAAAAGTCGACAGTAAAATTTAATATCTTCTAATATAATATTAAATACCGCTTGATATCAAGCAACGACATTCTGTATAGTGCGAAAACAAAGACCCTGTAGTAAATAAGTATAATATCAGACAAGATATTTCAACGACGGCAACTTACGTCTTGTTTCCACATGTAAAACTCGAGAGTGATCCCACAGGGGATCGAACCGTATTCGTCGTGATGAGATGTGAGTTGTCTGATCACTATATCTCTGCGACCACCAAGAATCAATCTTATTATTGCTGGTTTGCTGTACTCTTGAGTATACACTGGTGTCATAAAGTCAGTATATAGTCAAGGTTACCGCGAACCAGCAATATTCGTTCAAGGAAAATCCGCTTCCAAACTTCGAGGAGAGCTCCCTCATGAAAATTAAGTAAATAAAGTAAGCAGATGGCCACCTCTGTTACTTTCAAAAAAAGAGACAGAAGGGAAGCTTGAGGAATAATTTCTTTACGGATTGAAGATCTCAATAACACTTAACATTGTCCACAGACTCGTATTCAACTCCAAGCCATTTACGTTACCTACTTTCCCAAAAGAATATTTTTATACTCGATTTTCAAGGACCAAACTTCCAGTCATTTTCACTTTATATAGAAAGTGTCTCATATTTTTCTGCTTCCTTTTTCATGAAGAATCACCTCGTGAAGATAGGATCCTCCATTTTTTTACATCGTGCATATTTAAGGACTCTAGAAGTTTTCTTAGTTTATTCTCCCAGCTTTTCACAACATATTGTTATCATCATGCGAAAAAGCGGTGGCAAAGCACTAGATCCTAGTACGATTCCTCACCCGGTAAGCCTGGTTTCGACTTTCTATGGTTTTCTTAGATCACTACATGTGAATAATTGTATGAAAAACAAAAGTTGGCACTTCTGGAAAATATTTTTTTCAAACTATTTGGAACCCAAATATTTTGGCGTTTGGTTCTAAGGGAACGTGCCCGTCTAGTCAAATGTTTCCTCACAAAGTTTGCAAAATCTTTCATCTAAGATACGCTGAATTTTTGTTTTTGCATAGTGACATCAAGAAACCTGTAAGTTTTTATACAAAACTAGCAGTCCCCCGCGGCTTTGCTCGCGAGTATTATTCGTAACTGATAATATTTACTTTAATTGAAAAACCTCTTTGTACACAAGATTGGTACTTCAGTCATCAAGTGTTAGAATGTCCAAGTGGCTAGTTGAACTAATTCTGCAGCAGGATAAGTAGCTATAGCTGTCCACGCGAAAAGCAGTCTTAAGTTTGTCCC